>JAOXYC010177136.1:0-13082 GCA_028565715.1 Phoronis pallida
GGCTTCTGGCATCATCAGTTGGTATGGGCAATGTGTGTGGAGATCAACACTTGAGAGGAATGCAGTTTGGGAAGGATTAGTGTGAATCCAGCCCAGCGTTATACGTTCTCTGTCGAGTTGGTATGCGAGAATGTCTTCTTCTCTCTCTACTGCACGCGAATTAACTGTTCCATGTTGTTCAGGGATTAGCAGATGTCTTATTTTATTTATTATTATTATTAATAACTGTTTTATTAGTTATATTGTTTTGTATTCTCTTAGAAATGGAAGAAATTTGTAATAGTACAATGACAAAAACCAATCAAATTAACAAAAAAGTTATATTGTTACTACAAATGTCTTTGTGAGTGTCGTGCCAGTATTGTTGTAAAGATAACATCGGTGTTTGGTGAAAGTTTATTGGAGAAACTCGTTGTTAACATAACATAACGTAACGAACGTAACAAAACGGTTAATTTAACAACTTAGCATAATCACAAAATATATTAGCGTATGGATCACAGATGGCTGAGAAATACGAACGTTAAATCTGCTTAAAAAATGAAAAGTGGCCGTTTTTTCAATATTTCCGAAATTTCTGTTTCAACTTTTTTGGTCAAATCCTCTTTAAAACTATACCTTAAAGCATATATGAAGTCATTTCTAGGATATCGAAACCAGAACCATAAAAAGCACGGAACCAGTCTTTGATGGCCTTGGCGAAAGAGAGTTACATTCAATATTGTATGAATAGATGCCTTTAAAAATATGCATAAGGCGTATACATGACCATAACTTGAAAACAAATAGCAGTAAAAATCGATGTTCTAATTGAACTCTAAATATTAAAACCTATGACATGACTATGAAGGCTGGGCTAAAATAACTGTGGCCTCAAGTGTGACTACTGTAGACTGAACAACTGTTACCGTGGTCATTGCTTTTTTATTTGTTGCAGTCTGCGCAAACAATGAAACCATCAACTGTGGTTCATACGGTGATGGTTGCATTAAACAATATGAAAGCTGGGCTAAAGAGAACTGTGCCCTCCACTGCGGACACTGCACATTAAAATATTGTAATCCTGGTCATTGCAAAAATGGCGGGACTTGCCACGGTGAAGATAAGTGCACTTGTGAACCAGGATATCACGGAGAAAGGTGTCAAGGAAGTATGTAGAAAAAAAAGTAAAAAACGACGTGCAGTGCAAAGAAAACCAGACAATGCCTGGGCTAGCGTGGCCTTATTCTGTCCAAACTTGGCCTAACGCGTTTTGGCAATTCTATCCGAGTTTTGACGCTGTTTAGTCGATTTTACCCATTGTTGAGAAGTTGGCTTCAAAGCAGTTTTTTATCAATCATATTTCAAAATTGATTTATCATAAATCACGGAAATTACCAGAGATGAACAACTGTTTGTCAATATCAGCAACCCAACATAATTCTTTGAGATATCAATGTCAAAATGTGGCTCAAAAGGTTGTTTATACGAAAAATGCCCAAGTTTAGACACAATGGACCCAGCGCTTTTTTCTGCACCGAGAATATGGCCAACATAGCCAAACCTGTCTGGTTTTCTTTGCAATTTACTGTATCCACCCTATTATATTTCTCGTACAGCTTTTTGATTGTAATCGTTTCAAAATACGATATATGAGTGACAATGTGTTAGGTTGGGCGGACCCTCGGTCGGGCGTTTGGTTTTTAATTATGTTTTTTGTATTTGATTGGGCGGACCTTCGGTCGGGTGTTTGGTTTGTTATTTGTTGTGTTTGGTTGGGTGGACCCTCGGGTCGGATGGGGGGGGTGCGTTCGCACCCACTGCAACCCCCCCCCCCCCTGGCTACGGGCTTGGGCCGGCGCTAGAATTCAAATATAGCTGTTTAAGCGCATGCGCAGTTTTAAAACATTTGTTATAATAATTGTGATTGGTCGACTTGTAACGCCGTTAAAACTCGTTTTAACGGCGTTATGAACGGTGTTAAAACGATTATAACGGGCCGTTATGAACGACGTGAAACTATTTTAACGGCGTTAATACGATTTTATAACAGCGTTATGAACGGCGTTAAAACGATTTCAATGGCGTTATGAACGGCGACACTTTCACCCGAGTGGCCTGCGATATATTTCTGCCAGAAAAGCGGCACTTCTTTAGTCTTTCTTCGTTTTTATTGGTTTTAACGTTATCCGTGAAAATCTTTCTTGGTGCTCTAATCATGACGTTTGAGAGTCCTGCGATCAATTTTCAGGATACAGGTTTGAAAAGAATACTATCACTGTATTGATTATGTTAGATCTACTGTTTGTTCTCAATAGATGTCGGTAGTAGTTTGTAGCCTTCGCGCACTGTCAGCGAGGCTTGTTCACACCTATTATGTTACCCCACTATGTCCAAGTGTTATGTAAAATCATTTCCCGCATTTCATGTTGTAATTTCACTTTTGCTCCATCGATGAAAGATGACTGTCGTGTATACAGAGCTTACATGTATGATCAAAAACATTGTTGTTGTTCTAATCTTAATAAGTTTTGGGGAACCTATTCACCACCTTGAAGCCCAGGAGAGAAATCAAATTCGACAGTATGAGAAGTGTCTCATTCGCCCGCTTAAAAACACGGAATGGTCATTATAGTCAAAAAGGTATGAAGTATTTTTTATGAGCGTCGTATCTTCACGTTTCAAAAAGGACAGAAAACACATGATTGTAAACATAAACAAAATTAATCAAAGCACTTTGATAATTTTGCGAAAAGAAATCAGGAAACTATGAAGTTTCAATATGAGAGGTGAAGAAAAAAGCGACATTTTAGCCGTTTCAATAGAATATTGCATATTTTTCTACATTATCTAATCAATATTTTCATGTTTGTAAAATAAAAAGCTCAAATGTGTCATTATTTCGAAAGAACTATTAATTAATGTTTCTTTGAAATGAAGGTATTTTGATGAAATTTCATTGACAATATTTGAGTTACGATATTTGAAATAAGATTTTTAAATTAAAAATGTCACAATTAAAAAAAGTGCATTGTTTTAGTAAAGAATGTTTTGTTAAAGAATAATTACATACTTAAGCTTTTTGTTTACAAAAATGAAAATTATAATGTGATATTCCGGTCTTTTATGAAAACAACTCAAATGGCATTTTTGTTTTCATTAGCTGTCAATTTTGAAACGTAATAGTTCCATGATTCCTTTTCAGAAATTAATAGCGGACAACCCGGTGGCCGTCTTCATGCCATACGGTCAATCCGTATTCGAAATAAGAACTTAGCTAAAACTTGTCCACACCTTACCCATGAACTTCCTTAGTCGACTCGGATTTGATCCCTTGGCCATTTCAGATCGGCAAACCAACCGATTGGTCAACTAAGTTGACAACCATGATTATGAAACCAATGACAGAAGTGCTTTTAAAAAATTCTGTCCGATGTAGGTAGCATCAATCTATTGCCAAATCATTTTTATGACAATGGATTTAACCGAAGTAAAACGTCTTTCTCAGGCTTTGTTGAGATATATCAAGTGCTGTCTATACTGAAGCAGTAATCAGTGATTTGAATTCACCCTTGGCGTGGGTTTATAAAACAAAGTCTCCTAAAATACTGCATAGTTTGAACGTGTTCACGCCTGCAGTCTGATGTCGCGACTGCTCGACGCCGATAAGCCTTTTTTCATCATCAAAATGCTATTGTTTTTCTATCGGATGTTGTATTGCTGATTATGTTTCAACTAACAACTTTTACTGTTCTTGTTTTATCTTAAAAACTTTATCCATTTTTGGTGACATCTCAAACCTACGCCGCAGGCGTAAATTTTACATTAGACTCAACGGCAGATCATGCAGTCAATTTTGATGAAAATTAGTTCTTCGCATTCAAGGCAGTGCTTTATTATCATATAAGCGACTCCAAGCCGAAACCTGGAATCGTCTGGGAAGTCATATTGTTCTGATAACAATGCCACACTAAATTGACACTATATCTACGCGACCGTCTTTGTTATGGTTTACAATAGCAATTAGTTACGCAATATCCCGTCTTTTGTCAACGACATTCCTCAGTCCTTATTTCTGTCGGCGCCTTCAAAAGACTAATCCCTTAATCCCTTAATTATAGCTTCTTCCATTCGAGATTCACGCGAACTGGTTTACAATGAAAAACAATTACGATATAATCTCACGACATTAGCACTAACTTCGCGCTAAAGTAGAGGTAACGAACAACAGGAGGACTTCGGGGTTTCGGCCTCTTGCTGGCCGTCTTTATGGTTAACCCGTACTCGAAATAAGAATTTAACTGGAACTTTCCCTTACCTTCCTACCCTTCAACTTCCGTTGTCGACTGTTCGTTTGGAGCAGGTAGCTACAACCTAGGGCCAAAACATTTTTTGTTTGAATGAGCGTGGATTTAACCAAAGTTAAACGTATTTTCCAGCCTTGTTGAATAATAAAACGATTTTCATGAATTTTAAAAATGTCAACTCCGGTTTATACAGAAGAAGTGATTTGAATTCACCCTAGGCCCTGTTTTTTCAACAATGTCTCCTATTAACAATAGAGGCTTTTCACATGACGTCAAACACGTTTGATTGACATGTGTTGGTGTCCAGAAACAAGGAATTGTGGGTATAATGCGCGATAAGAATCGATTGTCTGCTAGCAAGTTGAACTGGTTGACCACTGTGCTTTGAAATGATTATTGTTCTCCTCAAACACGGTAATAAGTGCTGAAAAAAAAATGTTATGCACCGATAATCGGTGTTCATATTCCGCATAATTTCTGACTTTAAAGGCTGGTGAAATTAACACAATGGAGGTAAATAAAGTACTACAAATACATTGCGAGTAATGATGACGCGGGAACTAAGGACACCAAGATGTCTGCCGCCTGGTCTCCTCACTGAATTTTCGCTAGACAACCATGCAGTTGACACAAATTGAGTGAAAACCCTCTATACCGCATTTTTCGAATGTGTTCACGCCCGACAGTCAGATCTCCGATGTCGCGTCCTCGACGCCGACTTGTATTTTTTTTTTCATTTAAAGCCGCGTTTTCGGTCACGTTTACATCTTACCAAAACACGAAAAACAAGACAGCTCTACTCCAAGTTTTCACATCTATAATATTTAAGTACCATATGAAAATGTCTGTCTGTCCGTCTTTCCGTCTGCCCGTCTTTCCGCAAGTTTTGACAGCGCCAAGCGCTGGAACAGTCGAGGTGACTCAAAGTGACGAGTAGACTCTACTACAGCCCCTTCGACTCAGGTCGAGGTCGTTTTCAACGACTGGCTGAGTTGAGTCTAAGTGACGAGGTGTGTATGTGCATGTGCAAAGCACGCGCACACCCCGCGTGGTAAAAGTCGAGGTTGTTCAAGGCAATGGGTTGTACATGTGCACAGGGTTTGCACGTGCGAAGCACGCGCACACCCCGCACGGGCAAGAGCACACGAAGCGCGGGAAAAGACGGTAAAAGTCGAGGTGGGTCAAGGTAACGGGGTAGGCATGCGCAAGGGTTGGGCACGTGCGAAGCATGCGCAAACCCCGCGGCGAAGCGCGGGTCACACATCTAGTACATGTATATTTGTGATAAAACGTGCAACTTGTGTGGTACACGCGGTCGTACACACATTTTTCGTTCAGTATATTTCGCAACACGAAGTAGTTTTCGAGTGTCACGTGATTTAAAAATCACGTGACACTTGAAAACTAACGGCTCGATTGTTTTTCGTGCTGACAGAATGAACTAGGAATCTGCGGTTTGGCATCACATCTCTAAAACACGACGGAGTTCTTATTAGTTTGGCTCTATGCATTGTTCATAACATCAACCGAATACAATCCTGATCCACCAAAAAACACAATTTGTTTAGAAAACGATAATGCATCTTTAAACGAAATATGAGTTACATCAGATTTGAAATAACAACTTGGTTCATGTTTTACTTAATTGTCTTTATTTATTTTTGGTGACTAATCTCAAAGCTACGCCGCAGGCGTAAATCTTGCATAAGACCATGCAGTTGGGTGTGATAGATATTAGTGTTGTTCGCATTTAAGGCATTATATGCATTATTACTATATTAAATTGATTTTATTTCGTTCATAAAACCTCATTATTATTATACGCTTTTACTATCCTCCTTGAAATGTGAAAACGCGACGCCGATGAAAAAAACATTCTATACTTTTTTGACTAGTTAGATTTTGAGATAAGAAGCCGTCGTTCTCATCTGACTACAAAAAAGGGAGTAGATGCCAATGTGACTTCTTTTTATGTGCTCCTTGAAGTTGACAAGAACATGTTGGGGACATTCCAGACTCACTGTGATCTTTCTGCAAGTTTGCGAAGATTGTTAAGACGAATTGTGTTTTGATATCTAATGCCCCGGTTACACGGTCACTTTTTCGGTTGGAAATTTCGCCCGGAACAACTTGCTCCGGGGTAAATTTACACCCGAAAAAGTGACCGTCTGACCGATGCATAACGATGAAAACACATTCGCTTCTGCTCCCTTTTTTGGACTAACTGTAGTATATAGTTTATCTTACTAGATATCAGGGAGCATATCGGTCTTCGATTAAAGGTCAGATTTTTTGATGGAGGTTGGAAAGTGCTTAATCAGCAAATAATTGTTTTTGGTCAACGGACAATTATACTAAATTTCTTTTCCGTGAATCTTTTAAAGTTTATAGGTAAATTATATCTTTTATTTCAATGTTTTATTCTTATTTTAATTTGGTATACGTGTACTTGATATACCCCATAACTTTCCATATATAACTTATTTGCACAATTTCAGCATGCTCACCGGGATTTTGCGGAGATCACGGCGTGTGTATTGGTGATAACCAGTGTGATTGTGATCTAGGATATTGGGGTGATAATTGTGAAAATGGTAAGGTTAAATTGAGAAATAACGGGTTCATTTCACCTAAAGAAAACCCTTGTGTTTATATGCTCTGCGCGTACAACAAGTAAACTAAAAGTGCACGATGAATTACTTTGCATGGAAATGGTCTGGTACACCTATGGGTCTGCCCTTGACTGGTTGGGGGCATAAGACCGCAGTTCGGAGGTGTCTGCTCAAGGAAAAGAACATCAATTGCTATGAGAGGTCAGTTTGCTGGACGTGATACAGAGGGAAGCATCTACCAGGTCTTAAACCACAGTTGCAATGCTTCCCTGCTGATGTCTTTGTGGTGCACTTTGCATTGGATAACATCTTGAGTCCGCATGTGGAAGTCGATGACATCTGCTGGGGCGCCTCCCAATTCAACTTGGGCCAGTTTCAGTATTCGGCCCCCAAAACTGACGGGAGGTATATTGCTGATGATGTGAACTTGCTACTGAGACAGGCAACGTAGATATTGCTTAGGGCTTATGCCTTTTAAACTTCTTCACGTATTGTCGGCATCGTAATTATAACTGAATTCGTTGCATGCTTCCACCAATTTAGTCCTGAGGCAGATCGCCGAACCTTGTAATCTCTGAAAACAATATTACTATTGTTTCTGATAGAGGAGACCTTACTGATGATAAATCAGCAGGATGCCATCGTGGCATTTTTTTTATTCACCAAAATCTATAACCGTCTCTCAACCGAAATTTTAAAAACGAGTGAAGGTTACACTTCAACCATTATTCGACATTAGGAAATTGAAATTAGTGTAAAAACATGTATTTTTTAGTGAGAAGACACATGGTTATTCAACCTGTAATAAATTAATTTTGTTTTTATAAGCATTGTTTATGACGTAAATTCAAAATGGCCTCCAAATAGGGAAGTCGAAGCCACATTGTAAATATATCTTGATTATATTCCGGTTTGAGAGCATGTTTTTGGTAGCAAAATGTGTGATTTATTAAAAAGTTAAAATTAACATGGATCAGCATAAGCTTTTTGAAATCTTAAAATCCAAAATGGCCGCCAAATAGGAAAGCAAAGACAACCAAACGTGCATTTTGGTTATATTTTGGTTTTAGAGCTTGCTTTTGCAAGGTGAATGTTTGTTTTATTAAAATAATACAAATTTTAAAAAAGCTAAAATGAATCAGCATGCGTTTTCGATATCAAAATATTCAAAATGGCCGCCAAACAGGGTAGCAAAGGCAAAGAAAAGGCATATCTTGGCTATATTTTGCTTAAAGAGTTCGTTTTTAGTAGAAAATTGTGTGCTTTATTTAATTGAACATTTACATGGATCAGCATATGTCTTCCATACCACATTCAAAATGGCCGCCATACAGGGGCGGCAAAGTCACATTTTAGACATATTTTGGAGTTTCTTGGTGAACGAGCTTGCTTTTGGTGGCAAAATGCCCGATTCGTTACTTGAATAAAACATTTTAACGTTTAACATGAATCAGTATTTGTTTTTAAAACCAAAACTTTCAAAATGGCCGCCAACCAGGGAAAGCAAAGTCGATTAAATGACAGTTCTTGGTAATATTTTGGTGTACGAGCTTTCTTTTTTTTTAGCTTTATGTGTGGTATTTAAATAAACATGTCATGTTGAATGATTGACATGGATGACCATATGTTATCGAAATCGTCAATTTTAAAATAGTCGCCAACATAGAGATCAAAGTCAAACAAAAGACAAATATTTGTTATATTTTGGTTTTAAAGCTTGTTTAGGTTGCTATATGTGAACTCTGTTAGATAGGTAAATAAATCTCAAAATGGCCGCCAAACAAGGGATGAAAGGTCACATATTAGACATGTATTGGTGATATTTTGGTATAAAATCTCGTTTTTGGTTGCAAAATGTTTGTAAAAAGTATTGGTTACATAAATTAAATGTTGAAGAGGTTGACATGGATCAGCATATGCTTATCCACAGGGCATGTTATCTTTTAAAAAAACTTATCTTTTTATCAAAACAAATATTTGCCTACTGAAAACAAGCACCATAACCAAATTATAACCAAGATATGTCTCTTATTTGTCTTTGCTTTCCTTGTTTGGCGGCCATTTTAAAACTTTTGGTTTCAAAAACATGTGCTGATCTATATACAATTTTTCTATGCTTTATTTATTTAACGACGCCGGCACTCTGCTACCAAAAATAAGTCCAATCACCAACAAAAATCCCAACATATGTCTAATTTTTTACTTAACTGACCATGTTCGGCGGCCATTTTGAATTTTGTGGTATTGAAAACATGTGTTGATCCATGAAAATATTTCAAATGTTTCATCTATTTCATAAGGCACACATTTTTCTACAAAAAAACGAGCTCTTAAAGCAAAATATAGCCAAGATATGCCTTTTGTTTGCCTTTGCAACCCTGTTTGGCGGCCATTTTGAATTTTTTGGTACCGTAAACGTATGCTCGGATTCATGCAGGCTTTTTAAAATTCGTATTCCTATAATAAAACCAACATTCACCTTGCAAAAGCAAGCTCTTAAACCAAAATATAACCAACATACGCATTTTGCTTGTCTTTGCTTCCCCCCTTTGGTGGCCATTTTGGTTTTTAAGAATTCGAAAACTATCCTGATCCATGAAAATCTTATCTTTTTAACAAATCGCACCTTTTGCTACCGAAAACATGCTCTTAAACTAAAATATAATCAAGATATATCTATTATATAGCTTTGACTTCCCTATTTGGCGACAATTTTGAATTTACGTCATAAAAATGCTTTTCAAAAATTTTAAAATATTACAGGTTGAATAAGCATGTTTTCACATTAATTCCAATATCCTATATCGAGTAGTAGCTGAAATGCAACCATCACTCGTTTTTAAAATTTCGGTTAGGAGACCGTTATAGATTTTTGTCAATAAAAAAATTTCCCCAAAGATGCCACGATGGCATTCTCCGGATTTATGATCAGTAAGGTCTCCTCTCATAGAAACAGCAATAAAATTGCTGTTATCAGAGAAAACATGGTTCGGCCAAATATTCGATTCTGCCTCAGGACTAATTATGTTAGAATCATGTGGACAGTGTGCTTTATGTTTTGTTCTAATAACAATAATGTCGGTAGGCCTATCTATATACCGCTTTATTCCTAAGCGGTTCTCAACAGTGGACCTTTAAAACCGAGCTAAGGGGTAAAAAGAAACTTTTTCAGAAAATTCACTAGGTCTACCTGGATTCGAACCGTCAACTCCAGTAGAAATTGGGGTTGTCGAAGATTATGCGGGCGCCCCTATAACACACTAGGCCATCAAGACCATCTGAAGTTATAGCTGTTTAAGGATACGGTGATGGCTAATTGAAACAAAAATAAAAAGTTCTGTTTTAAAGCATTTCCAGCCATCAAAAAATGTGTTAGTGACACTCAGACATACCCCAGGGGTCTTAGAATCTATTGTGTACAATTTTTTTTTAAATTGATGACTTGGAAAATTGGGTCATTTTTAGGTAAAATTTGTGTTTTTCGAAATAAGACAATGGGAGATCGTTTCTGAGATATGAGCTCGGCCAAAAATCAAGGGTTGGAAATTTTTTCGTCAATCCAAACAATTCCCAACCGTTGATTTTTGGAAGCTCATATCTCGTAAACTAAGATTTATTTCAAAAATCCGAGACACCTTTTCAGAGTCCAATAACATAAAAGATAGATTGCAAAATGTTATAGCATTACGGCAAGCCAACTACTCAGAAACGATCTCCCAATATGATATTTCGAAAAACACAAAGGTTACCTAAAAATGACACAATTTTCCAACTTGTCATTTTTTTTCAAAAAAAAACATTGTACACAATTGATTTTAGACCCCTGGTGTATGTCTGAGTGTCGCTAACAAAGTTTTTGATGGCTGGAAATGCTTTAAAAAAAAACTTTTTATTTTTGTTCCAATTAGCCATCACCGTATCCTTAATATACAAGTAATTATAATAATAATACCCAGTTCTTATACAGCGATTTCCTAATTCTTGATGCAGAAACTCAAAGCGCATTACAATACCCAATATCATTGCCCAGGCTGTGGATCTGTTCATTCGAGTTCCACTTCAACTCCCCGGGGAGGAAACAGCAAGCGAGCAGTATTCTCGAAAGAGTTGGCCTTACCATGCTAAGCACTCACACTATTAGTCCTAACCTAGCCCAGCAGGAAGCACTCATCCAAGGGCGCGAACCCAAGACCTTTTGTTAAAAGGCCGGGACACTAACCACTGAGCTACGAGCGCCTCCGTACATATACTCTGAATGCTGTATGGAGCTCTACACGAAACACCAGACATTTAATTAAGAATAATGTTTTATTTGTGAAGTCCTTCGTTTAAATGTTATTCATACCCTGCTGATTTGAATATTACAGCTTGATCAGAAACTCTGAAAGGCACATTAAAATCACTGTCTGAAATCGATGTACATGTATCATCGGATAGGTTTTTTATCGCTAAACTGTATGAAACACTTGATCTGGGTCACACGACTGATTTCACACGACCGACCCTATGATCCGCGCAAGAAAAAACACATATCCAAAATATGCAAAACATTGTCGTTCTAAATGAACTTGAAATACATCTTTGGTCTATAGATAAAGGGTAATATTTGAAAACTGCTATCAAAAAGGGATTTTTTCTCTCGATAATTTAAGAACTACGTAGTTCGGTTCATGGAGACTTTCCTGTTTTAACTTATGGTGGTATTGATGTTAACCATCTTGTCAATTATGCTTATTCTAAACGTGTTTCCTAAATTTACATTTGTCCTATATATAGATGCAACGTATTAGCAATGGACAGCAGTGGTGCTGTCCCATTGTTTTAATCAAATGCCCGCGGTGTTGTACAATGCGATACTACTGATTTCAGCCTGCTCGCCAGACTATTGTCGCAACGACGCCACGTGTAGCGGAGATAACAACTGTCAATGTCATGGCGGCTATTGGGGTGTAAGATGCGAAAAGGGTGGGTAGCCTACATGTTATTGGTCTATATTTACACAGGTTATTGTGTTTACGTGTCAAGCCAAAGGCTTTGTCAGTGCTGGAGTCTTTGGACTTCGGATAAAATTGTTGTGGCTCTTAGGGAGATCACAGCTATTCACGGCCAGTTACGTCTGTAACAATAGTAGGTCTCTTTGTCTTAGACCCACTGAACTTGTCCGAGGTCCCTGTACTTCCATTGAGAGTATGGTGATTGACAGGTGGATCAAAGTCATTGCAGGTATTTACTTCTAGAGCAATGGTAGATCTCTTTCTCGGTCCTGCATCACTGGAGTTCCCTGATGTCTCTCAATCTTGCAGAGAAGATAAATTCAATACCATTGAATTTAATAACAGTGTCATTTGACCAAACGTCTATTTCTCTTTTATCAATCGCCACATTACATAATCGATTACATAAAGTGACTTGCAAAGTTTCTTTTTTAGTAAAAATGGCGCGCTTTTACCGTAATCATATTTTCGTTTCAGCTTGTAAAAAAGACTATTGCGGGGCGCAGGGCTCCTGTTTTGGGGATAACCAGTGCAAGTGTGATTTGGGATATCATGGAGTTACTTGTGAAAAGGGTAAGGATAGAATGAAGTTGAAGAAATATTAAGTGAAGACGCAGATGTTCATGGTATAACGTTTCGGATTTATTCATGAATCCATCATCAGAAGAGTAGATACAAAATACAAAGCAGGAAAACAGTTTCAAAAACTAGACAGTAATGTCTCATCAAAAGTCATGTGTAACTGTTTACTTATTGCCAAACACTAATATAATCAATACCGAGTGACAACCTTATCAATGTACGCTTTTAGATATTAAATAAATGATCTGCCTTGGAGGCGTTACTGGTAGAATAACACTATTTTGCAAATAAGTCGGGGAGTAAGCTACGAAAAAGTTTAGGATCCGCATAACATATTTTCATATAGATATATTCTGCAGAGAGTATTCAGCCAAAACGTCGATGATGCAACTTTTTATCATTGAGGAATTTAAATGAATTCGTGAGGTTTTTTAAAATGTATATATCAGGTGACCGGAAAAAAATGGCCTCTACTTTTAAAAGCTTGTATTTTTTGAAAATCTTTTTCAAAATCAACAATTTTTTTACAGCTATTTTATGCATCTATTTTGTATTTGTCTGCGTAATTTTGTAGGATTTAATGAAAAAATGTGTCCTTGGCAAGAGTT
>JAOXYC010177246.1:0-10413 GCA_028565715.1 Phoronis pallida
TACACAAGATTTTTCAATCATTTTCAATCATAATTAAACATATACAACACCATTTCCAAATTTTAATTTTTAAAGATATAGTTAACACTCACAGTATTTGCAACATAAAGAATAACTTATTTATTTTAAAGAATTTGATTCAGTGACCAAGGAAATGATCAATTGTAAAAGAAAGGTCTGCCAATTGTTGCTGTACACTCGTTGAAGAACAAAGTTCGAAAGCTAGTGTCTTTGATTAAGCAGGTATAAAGGTCTTGCCGTATAGCCCCGCAATTGAGCGCATGCCCCTATAGGCGAAATAATGTATTTTTCTCTCAAAATTTGTCAACTCAAATTCCCGCAAAATAGACGCATGGACCTAATTCCGCGATTAGGCCCATGTTAACCAGGCACTCCGGATATAGGCGGACTTTTGACATGTTAATAAATTTCAACACTCATTTTAATCAATTGTCCCGCATAATAGGCGCATGGGCCTACAGGTTCCCGCGATTAGGCGCGTATTCAACAAAGCTGTATTACAATTAAGGAAGTATATCAGCTCACTCTCATGCACTGTACTATTCTGCTCATTGTTGATCCGAAGTTATTTTTTTTATGATCTCATTTCAAGAACTTCATTTTTGTAGGGTTTTCAATCAAAGCACAACCATTTTTAATGATGAAAATGTTTCAACTCCTTCAAAAGACTCGAAGAAGAGAGCAAACAGTCGGAGCACAATCAGGAAATCTGCAAACAAGGAAAATCAGCACACGGGTGACCAGAGAGGCAAGGGGATGATCCCAAGTGTGACTGTCATTGCTCCATCGGGTTCATCAAAGAAACTGCTACCCAAACCAAGAGATGAATCACTAGCAGTTCAAAGTTTGGTCTTTGAGAGGGTCTCCAACATAGTAGACAAGTTACAGAGTGTAAGAAATATGTTTGACTATGGAAAGTTTCTATCACTCAACTGGTTGATTTTCATCAACAAATTGTTAGAGATGTAGGATTCTAAATGTGCAATCCCAATTATCAGTCATCAGAATGAGGCTTGCCTCTGAAAAACTGAATCATTTGCTGTGAAAAGCACGAGTCACATTTCATAGCACGTTGACAGGTGCAATTTGCATTGTTCTGTACGACAAACCTGGTTCTATTCCCCTCAATTTCAAGCACCCAATTTCTTTTAATTTTAAACTGAAAATATCAAGTATTGCTTGATTAATAAAAATATTTATAGTAATATCTCTCAATTATGTACTTATACTTTGAACTTTAGGAAATGGACTCTCAACTACAGAGTAAGGACGATGAAATCACAAGACTGAATCAGTTACTACACCAATCACAGACCTCGAGGAATACTTCACTAAAGGATGAGATAGAGGTATGGACGGATCTAAAAAAAATAATTTGCTGATTATATAAAGTTGGAAAAACAATAATCTATTGCCATTCCTTGAGGGTTCTAGACAAGTCCTTATCGAATGGTGGAAATTCATTTTGAAGCAAAATTTCTAGAATGCAACTATTCTTGTTCAAATAATGAATGTTTATGAGTTCAATAGTACAATTTTTTTTAAAGAAAAAAAAAATTGTACGTTCTATTTAAAGCCGCATAGAACACTTATATCGATCAATTTGAACATTCAGTTTGCTATTAAATTTCGTTATAGATTGGTGCTTTGTATAATTTAAAGTCGCTTTCGTAAGTTTTGAGATTTCGTGAATAAAAATAACCACTTTTCTTAGCGCATAAAGATTTCATAAAATAGTCTCATATCATTTTGAATCAAAATCGAAAAATGCAACTTGCGTGTGTTTACGCGCAATGAAATGCAAACGATTATTTTTTCTTTTTTGCCGTGATATTTGCTGAAACTAGTTAAATTTGCTTGACAAGCAAATATAAATCTGGTTTGTTTCGCTTCAAATGCCCTGTTTGTACAAGTTTTCTATTTTTTTTTTACTTGGTCGGTTGTCCAGTGCTATGAATTGGACAATGTATAACGATATATATTATGGCAATGCCTGAAAAGGGCCGATTTTCATCGATAAAGCCTTCTATGTGTCTTTAAAGAGGTGGAGCATTCTATGGAGCACTTTTTTACACCATGCAACCAACACTCCATTCAATTAAAGGATCTATTTAGGTGTTCCATTCGTTTGTGTTGACAGAATGAATGCGACTGTTATTCTGTTGCCATTATTTCTCATTAAAACAAACTGCGCATAAAGAACAAGAAAACACTTCCTTTTTATGGATACAAGTTTTTTTATCTTTATAAACTACTAGATCTGTGACTCGCGCTTTGCTGCCGGGTGTGCGCGTGCTTCGCACGTGCACACCTCGTCACTTTGAGTCACCTCGACTGTTCCAGCGCTTCGCGCTGTCAAAACTTGCGGACAGACGGACAGACACACACACAGACATTTTCATACTTATATATTAGATTGTTTATTGACTTATCTTATCAAAGGGTTTAAATGTGTCAAGCTGTCTGCTTCTTCTATCAAATTGTCTGCTTGCTATCGTCATGAGTGAAACAAAAAGATACCAATGTGTGATAAGAATAACAATGTACCAAATGATTGGAGGTAATCAGATTATATTAAAATGATTATCCGTTATTTTAGATAACACTTAAACGATTATCTGTTATTTCAGAACAATGGAAATGATCCTGCCATAGGTTCGTTTGTCAATGATATAATACAACGTGCTGCTAAAGAACTTGTAACACAGGCTCAGGCTACTGGTGAGTGAGCAATTATTTTTGTTTTGTTTTTTAGTTGCATAAGTGACTCACTTGAAGTGAATAAGGTCTTGAGAGAAACATAAAGATGTATACAGTTTTTTTCACATCATGCGGTAGCCATGTGCCAATTTCTTAAATGGTGAATGTAATTCGTGGTACAATTGGCAATATTTCTAGGTGGTAGTCTAAATGACAAGTAAATTAGTACTTGAAAATTGAAATGCTGTGTCAATATGATTTGAAAGTTTTAACGTTTAAACCTTTCCATTTTTTTTTCAATCAGGTGCTAATGCGATATCAGAATCAGCTACGAACACAACCGAACGGGTTCACTTCCCTACCACGTCTACAGACAATGATACAAGTTTTGACATTCTAACATCTCCTCACTGCCACACACACCTTTCTTCAGAACAGCCACACATATCCTACAACATCCGGGCATGTGTCAGATCAGTGTCAGCTCCAGATGAGCGCTATAAGACACATGCAAGGCGCCCAAGATTATTTCCTCCGTTAAGTGTGGACGTATCGGCGTCACCCCTTCATCCCGTCAACCAGGTGTTGGCACAGTTGAATAAACTACAGGAACATAACCAGAATCTGATGCAAACATTCCAGGACTGTTTGCCCAAGGACACAACCTCTGAAACATTGGAGAACTTATACCAGGAAAACAGTATTTCAACAGAATCAGATAATATTTGTGCCATTGCTGTCAACACTTTACCTAAAAGTCAAATGACCACCCCGGTTGTTTTAAGGTCCCACGAGACCATGACCTCGCCTGTCGTCATGGCTACTCAGGATACCATGGTTACGCCAGTTAGGACTTTGTCATTTGGTCAGATGACGACACCACTTGGTGTGACAAGTCATGCCGTGATGACCTCACCAGTCAAGACCAATAACAAAGGAGTTTATGCTCTACCAGATTGTCATACCCAGGCAACCATGACCAACAAGGTACCGACACATAACTTTGGGCAAAATTTCAATTTATACCATCGGGAGACATTAAAACACTCATTTCTACCAGTTATGACAATCTCACGAGGTGTCAACACTTTACCAACTGAGGTAAGGGATGTATCTCAGTTTACTACCCCAGTCAAGACAAGAACTTATGCTCAGTGTACAACGCCTAAATCAGCTGTTGACATGGCAACAGAAATGTTATCACCGGGTCATGAGGAGATCAGTATCATGACGTCACCTCTGAGGACAACTGAGGCTAACACACAGTCATCGCAGGGGCTAGGGTAAGCTTAAAACGCACTCAAATTAAGACAGCCAGGCAGCTCAAAAGCCAAAGCAAAATTTTGTTTTCTCCTGAAAAAAGAATAATTTTTTTTTTAGAGCATGATACTTTATACCTATTGCTTTGCCTAACCATAAATGGCTCTGTCCATCCAATTTTTGAGAAACAACTTAAAACATGATTGAATTTATTGTAAAGAAGACTGGTTAATGTTAATAATTTCCGTATTTTGAAATTCTGAAAACATTTCAATCCAACATTTACAAAAAATGTACTTTTATCCAGGCTTATGTTTTATAGTTTTTGGACTTATCATTACACATTTATTGTTGATCAATGATCCTTGATCTGTTCATTGACTAAGTAGCTTGAGATAACTTTTCAAACTTTTGTCTGAGAACAATCCATGAATCATGGTGTTTACTTGTTATCTCTCATAGCCAGAAGGGAACCAGCTTTATAAGCCTTGCAGTTTTATATTACTTGGCTCTCTCTGATACCCAGAAGGGAACCAGCTTTTAAATTATAAGCCTTGCAGTTTTGAACTGTTGTTAATAGTTGAGTAATCAGGCTCATGTGACCACATAATTTACAGTTACAATGAAATGTGCAGTCAGTTTTTAATTCATATGTCAAATTATTTAAAATGATGGGCTGTGCACTATCAGTCATTGAGATTGTTACTTGGATCTAAATGTGGCTAAACTGACTCAAAGATGGATTTTTAAGTTTGCCTCTGAGAGGAGTTTTGCACCCGTGCAGTATTGGTAAAAAAATATTCAGTTGGGGATTTTTTTTTTTATCATAAATTCGTTAGAACTTGTTCCTATTAATGAAGCATTGTTTTTAAATCATTGTAGGTTTGATCATCCTGTGAAAATGAAGCAGCAAATAGAAGATGTACATAACGAAATGATGAGGTATTTAGACTGCTGATTGCTGCCAATTAAATGAGGAATAATGTATTTGGACACAAATATCATAACTTTCTTTTAAATAAGTGTAGCAGAAAACGCCAGACCTTATCAAAATTCAAATGAGCGATTTCTCATATTAAGTGTAGTTGTGTTTTTATCCAAACGGAACACCGCGCCACATAGTGCTTGCTAGGTAGACACGGAAGTGAACGTTTCTGCGCATGTCCACGAGACAGAAATTGACAGAATTTTTTTAATTTAACAAATCCATGATAAATCCAGACTTTAATTAATAAACAAAACAGTCTTATTTTAAAACAACCCTGATGATTTAAGCTTGGTCTCCTCAAATCCCACATTCTTTTTGTAAACAACCCTAGTCTCTATTGAGATCTTGTCCCAGGTCTGGAACGAGAACAAACGTTCAACTCCTGCCGGTTTATTCTAATAAAGAGTACAAGACTTTCTTTCTCACCAGCATTGAGTACGACTCACGAACCATTTGCAAGACATTTTTCTCGCTCACGAACCACCAAAACTCACACTAACACAAAATTCACCTTCACAATTATCGTGTTCACCGCTCCAAACAATTTGTGTTTTCGCCTTAGCTGTCTAACTCAATGCCCGTGAGAGAGAAAGTTTGGTACCCTTGCTAAAGTCACAATCATAAGTATCTACTCCAAACATTACTTCACAACTTGTAATTTGGAGAAATAAAAGTATGAAAATGACACAAAATGATAACAGCGTGGATTTTGTTAGAAACAGTTTAAAATTGCACAAAAAAAATCATGGGATGATCGGATCATATCTCTTTTTAAACTCTAGTTCAGAATATTGATACTAGCTGCCACCCACTGTGCACCTACACTCCTCTAAACCACAGACATGGGCGCATCAATTTAGCATTGCTCTTATTTGAATCATTTTCTTGTGTTGTTTTCAGACTTGAATCTCAAGTGGCCGTGCAACAGTGCTCTCTACAAGAGAAAGACTGGGAGGTAGATAATCTACAGGATGAGCTGGCTAGTTACAAAGAGTTGTGTAGTAAACTACAGAATAGTTTAACAGAGCAGCAGGAGAAGTTAGAGAAAGCCCGGGATACTGAAGAGGAACTGAAGCAAGCTAGAGAGAGCCTGAAGGTACTAATAATGTGTAGGGATGGGACGATACACTTTTTTCTCGATTCGATTCGATTCGATTAATTGCGCTTCGATTCGATATTCGATTAATTCAAAACAGCTAAAGTAAATAACAAATCTACATGTTCCTACTGTGAATATCATGTTTTAATTTGAAAATTGTACTGTAAATAAAAATGAGTAAAGTCAAGACATGTTTTATACAACTGTAATTGCTAATAAAGTCAGGTTTAGTGGACATTAAGTAGTGCAGCTTAATTCTAATAACATATGCCTTACTTTGTGTTTAAATTCATTGGAAATTCGAAATTCTTCATCGCAGAATGCGAACCTAGCGGCGAAATTTGGAACTACTAATAATCGAATATCGATCGGAGATGAAGTGACAAGTCGTGTATTGATAATCGATAATCGACGGGTAATTAATCGATTTTCAGTTCGATTCGATTAATCGCCCCACCCCTAGTAATGTGTTGTTGTTTTCTCTCCTTTTTTGTGCCTACTACCGATATAGGGTGCAAAATTGAGCAAGACACTCATCTTTGGGATTTTTTAGCGAAAATTGGTCTCACACACACTTGGACTTGGGTGTTTTAAACATTTTCTAAAATTCAATCTGTTTTTCTACTTGATCATGATGTTATGGAGAAAATCATTTGTTATTCTATTCTCCATGGTTGCATGTTGATTTTATATTCACATTAAATTTCCTTTTTTGTGGGGCTGTCACTGTGTCGCCTACATAAAACATACATCGCTACAAATGGAGATTTATCAATTATTGAAATTGGACGCTTTCATCCGTTGCTTATAGAAGTTGATCGTTATTGTTGCCAATTCTTGTAATTACCTTAGTTTATTCTTTATCGAAAACAAGATTAAAATATGTAACAGTTGATCTAAGTTATCTTGCCATGGCAAACTGTCAAAATATTTCATACATTCAAATTTGCCATCCTTTAAAATGCAAAGATATGTTTTCGTTCAAATGAAGATAAGGATGCAATTTGTAACAACAATACCACATTCAATAGCTGATAATATCACATTCTTAAGTAGCGATGTATAACATTACTTTAAAAATTGATGGGATTTATAGGAAATTATTGATATATGGGCTGTGGTTTGACTTTCAAGTAGATTCACAACTGTTGAAATGTGTTTAAAGTTAATTTAGGGTTTAGTTCCAAATGCATGGGTCAATCTGTAATTAAAGTGTTGTTTTTGCTTCACAATCATTTTGGCTGGAATTTTCCCCTATTTTTGTGTTTATGAATCATCTCCTGATGATGGATTATTGTAGATATAGAGACTATTATCGGTTGCGGTATTTGATTATAAATAATTATGAATCTTTTCCAGCAACCATTTTTGGTCACATCACGTGACCTAATTCCTTCAACTGAGGAAAACGTTTTTTGAAAAATGTTTCATGACCCGGCTTGGGCTCGAACCCAGGACCTTCTAATTAACTAGACAGAGGCACTACCACTGAGCTAACAAAGCCAGCTAGCCAAGACACGATACACTTTTCATATGATGGGCATCTCACCCGAACTCTTAATGGTTTGAATATAGAGACTATCATCGGTTGCTTTATTTGATTATGAATAATTATGAATCTTTCCGCAACCGATGATACTCTCTATATTCAAACCATTAAGAGTTCGGGTGAGATGTCCATCATATGAAAAGTGTATCGTGTCTTGGCTAGCTAGCTCCGTTAGCTCAGTGGTAGAGCCTATGTCTAGTCATCAGAAGGTCCTGGGTTCGAGGCCCAGCTGGGCCATGAAACCTTTTTTCAAAAAACGTTTTCCTCAGTTGAGGAAATTAGGTAACGTGATGTGACCAAAATTGGTTGCTGAAAAAGATTCATAATTATTTGTAATGGGTTATTGTAGTTCACTGAAAGCACAGCCCAGGAACACATTGAGTTTGTGGAACAAGAGCGCAACAGTCTCCTTGAATCTCTCAATGAAATGGAAGACAAGTTGAACGCCACTACACTGGACCTGTCGCGCCACAAGGTGGCGTTCTTTGAGAAGGCTAGAAAATGTCAGAACTTTGAGAAAACTGTCAGAGAAATGAGGTAGGGAATTATCATCATGACGACACGATGAAAATGTCGAAGTGCGAAGACGAAAATAAATACAATGCTTTTCAAAGAACGTAACATGTTTCACTAGTGTCTAATAGCATTCTCAAATGACACCTGAAAATGTCTAGTTTGCACACACATTTTGTCATTTGAATCTCAAATGTTGTCAATGTACAATATTATTTCTCAAATAAGACTAAATACTTCAATTAACATAAATCACCAATCTTCTTGAATTATTGGACAAGATCTTTTTTAGAAAAATGGGTCTGCTCAGATCTGGTGTTTTCAATAGCCTGAGTAGACATTAAGAATATTTTGCACTAACACAGATTGCACACTTTATATAAGCGAGGCGTGTTTAAAAACCCCACGTTATTCATCTGACAACGATACAAAAGGTAATCGGTGCCATCCAGACAGTCGGCGAGTTGTAAGGGTTTTGCCCCATTCAGACAAATTCAGCGAGTGATAATTGAGCGTTATAATGTTTACTGACTTAATGACCCTCAATAAATTTGTGACTTCTATTGTATGCGAAACACTTATTCTAATTGAATAACATTAAAACAATAGGGTTATTACAAATGGTATGGAGAGTTATTTACACCTGTCTGGATTCTCTGAGCGAACTGAGGATTTTGATTTGTAGTATGCATTAATGGGTAAATTTCCTCATGGAAATGTATATGATTTATTTTCAGAAATGTATTTGGCTTTGAATCCTAGTCAATGTCTCCTATTCGATTATACATCTTTTGTAGTGATAGTCTACTAGCCTTGCAGACTGAGTTGGATTCTACAAAGGCACGAGCGCACTTGATGTTGTTAAACCAGGGAAATGAAATTCAGGACTCCACTGAGCAGGCTAGTCAGATTCTGGCCAATATGACAGAATTTCTTAATGACATTGATGCCAGATGCAATCAGGTATTTTTAATTGCCCAAATTCTCATATGTTTGCTTGTGTGTTTATTCACACATTTCAGGACACCCATCAGATTCAATTGTAGTTCACTTCACAAATGTAATCCCAAATAACCTGATTAAAGGGCTGTGCGAACATCTAGTCCCTCCCACAGCCCCTCTCATTTGAGAGTCTTTTCTTTCTCTGCAGGAATCCGGTATAGGTAATTAATTTTGGTGACGTCATTCAACGCTAAACACAGTCACCTACTCTTGGCAAAAAAACAGAAGAACTTCTTCAACTGTTTCAGTCCGTCGTTTTTTCATCAACTGGCTGAGTTCAGTCAACAAAACATCATGAAATTCATATAACAAGAAAATATGTCTTTCCTACTTGTGCTCCATAATCTGACACAAACTGAGCAATTTCTCCTCACCTTTACAGAACTCTGGACCAAGTATTCAACCTCCAAACCTCACTTCAACACAGACAGATTCGTCTCTGGTCTCGTCAATCTTGGGAGCCATTCAGGAGATTCAAGATGAGCAGAATTCACCATGCGTGCCCAGTCCTATCAGACTAGATTCTGCCATCCCAGTCATTCAGCCATCAACAAATCAGTTCCAGGTAATCATTTGTAGCGCATTTGTTCTTATACCCGTATATCCCCCAATAAGTATACACACCCTTTTTGAATGGTCTTTGCTAAACCCACCCAATAAGATTACACCCCCTTTTTGAGTGGTCCTAAAGTCGCTCTTACTATTGCACACTTATTTACTATGATGTAGAACATTGCAATTTGTCAACTTCATTTTATTATCAAATGTTTTGGTGTTACATTTCACATCCTTCTCCGTCCCATAACATGTGTAGTTGGTGTCATTTCTAGACATAATACTGTAGTTTAATGATTTAGATTGGTTGTAAGCTTATGTAACATACTTTAGACCGGAGCAAGTCAAATTCTTCCAATCAATCTCGCAACATGCAAGATCAATCTTTCCCACTGCATGAATCAGACCCACAAATAGCCATTACATTCTCCACCATTATATTAAGAGCCAGCAATTGGATGGTTAAGTTTGATCTATCATATTGTTAGGCCGGGTGTCCAGGGCTAAGGGAGGCTGATACAATGTGGGTGAAGCCAGAAACGCGATGGTTAAGGTTGATCTATCATATTGTAAGGCCGGGTGTCCAGGGCTAGGGGAGGCTGATACAATGTGGGTGAAGCCAGAAACGCGATGGTTAAGGTTGATCTATCATATTGTTAGGCCGGGTGTCCAGGGCTAGGGGAGGCTGATACAATGTGGGTGAAGCCAGAAACGCGATGGTTAAGG
>JAOXYC010177357.1:0-13072 GCA_028565715.1 Phoronis pallida
ACAATAAAAATGCTTTTAAATATTTTATTTTTTCTTGTACTAATTACTGCACACATGTCAAGTGTGCATGAATGAGATAATGCATATACATGTACAGGAAATATAAAACAATATGGGCTAAGGCTTTGCAATCTAATAATACACAATACTTCGTGGTACAATGATTCACAGACAGGTTCACAATCTTTATTTTTTATTCCCAAGTACTTACTTTTGCTTATTATAATGATATCATAAATAACTGTAACTCTAATCTACGTTAATGACTTTAAAAGTCAATGTATTTATAGCCCTTGCATAACAATGAGGAATAATGTTTCACAATCAATCTATATGTTACACTTCATGGAACAATAATTCACAGTAAAATTTACAATCTTTCTGTTTTCATTTTCAAGTCTTCACTTTTTCAATGATGTCATATTTACTTCAATTTTTGTCTTAAGGTTTAAACGTTTATTTAGAATAACTATTACATTATGGCTGTTATAATACAAAATATAACTTTACAATTGCAACAAACTATTAATAATAATACATGAAAAACAGAAATAGTTCTTTTGAACCTGTTTGGCGACTGCACAGAAAGTGCTGGCTCCACTGATGTGATGATAGAATATTCGACGCTCTCGCGTAAAAAAAATTAAATTTCAGATTGAACATTGCAAACACGTGTAAAAAATTAAAAAATTTCATTATTTTAGTAAAAGTTTTGATAATCAAAAGAGCGTCGAGTGCAGCGTCTTTTCTGTTAGAAATCCGTTAAATTGAAATTTGAAAATATCGTTGGAAAGGTCTCGATGAGAGGAACAAATAAAAATTGGAATTTTTTCTCTACGTTGAAAATTTAAAGAGTTATGGGCATTTATCGTTTTACGCTCCGGAAATTGCCGAGGTGTTCCGAACGTACACATTAGAAAACGTTACATAGCTGAAAGGGGGAGCGTTTTCGTGGGAAACAAAAGACGTCTTCGTACGACGAAAAATCTCGACCGTCATCGGGCAAAATTTCGGCGCCGTTCGCGGGCGGGTTTTCGAGTAGTAGGCCTACTGTAAATAAAAATCGGCTTATTCTATTATAATAAAGGATTATAAATCTGTTCAAGCAACTATTTGGTCACACGTTTCCTCAGTTGAGGAAATTAGGTCAGGTCATGTGACCAAATAGTTGCTTGAACAGATTTATAATTATTTATAATGAAACAATAACGTTTCAAAGGTGGGAGTGAAGAAGAAATGGCAAATTATTGATTCTCAACAGAGTAAGGAATACCAAATTACTCAATGTGACCCCATGTAATAATTTTTTTTTAAACCACATCGACGCTCATAATACGTTCAATAACCCAAGTCGGAATACTACTAGAAATGAGCTAGACGTTTGTCATAGACGATTATGTTACCTGGAAGTAATAATATTGTCGTCTCAACTTGATCGCCACGACGGCAACATAATCACTACCCGGCGACATTATCGTCCATAACAGACGTTAGCCTAACCTGACAGTTCTAAAAGCATCACGCTAGGCAGATCATTAAAATGATCTACATTTCGTGTTGTTGAACAATACTATACATGCATGACCTTATTATCCCTGAACAATGCCCTTAGCAAAATAAATAAATCCGGGACTGTTAAAAGTAGGCTAGCATCTAGTAAACTTCGGAATTTGGCCAAGAACTTGGAGAGAACAATAACAAACATCGAAGACACTTCGGCAATCATATCATAATCTATATTTATGATCAATCCCTAGTTATGTATCCAAAGAAGACACCATGGAAATGGACTGGTGGCCGAGCGGTTACGAACTGGGACTCCCACTCCTATGTTCCGGGTTCGAGTCCCGTCGGCGCCAGGTTGACTTGGGCATTTTTGTAAAATCATTTGTCATCTCCGTGCCCATTATACGTTATATATTAGTTCCGTTATTATTGTATTTGTAAAACAATATGATGAGAGTAAAAGTCATTTAATTAATGACAGAAATGATTATGCAAAATTAATATATCGTTACATGGATATATCACAAAGTAAAAAAAGGAACAACAGAAAAGGACACGCTCGGCCACCACGTTTTTGTACAGTGTACAACATGGACATTGTAAACCCTGTGTAAACTGGCATAAGGCAATACCAGGCATGGAGTATCCCATTCCGTTTGAGTTAATTAGCGGTCTAAGAAGAACACTGTATTCACGTCTGGTCGAATGGAACGTTAACAGGAAGTACTGACGTTTCAACGAGAGACATTATAAAGATGAATTGATCATAGTCTATCAGCAATACAAAAATAAATCAGTGGTGGGTTTGGTTACCGATATATCTGCCATTAAAATTTGAAAATTAAAAGTTCAAGAAGTTCAAACTGACCCATATCGAAAAGCACTGCGGTTTATTTTATGTGGAGTGGTAGGAAATGTGAGAGACTAAAGATGAAAACACCCGCCAAACAAAATACTTATACTCTTCCTTTGCGAGTTAGAAAAAGGCCCCGTCAAACCCAGCACGAATCAACAACAGAGGACAGGAATCAACCCGAAGTCGAACCCCACTTTCAAGCAGGAATTGTAAATTGACAAGATGGCCGTTGGATTACTTCAAACCTTCCTCGAATGATACTTGTTTTTTTGTGGTGATAGCCTTCGAATGCAGCTCGAATGTCGCGGAAAATCTGAAAAGCTGTTAAGATGAAAATGTATGATGAACTAGCTCTGAAATTATATAACCCGCGCGGTGCCCGATATGGCTTTTCTATCCCGTATTTGACATTGACCCCAAAGTTGACCTTTGACCCCGTATTTGACGTTCGACCCCGTACTTGACCTTTGATCCGGTACTGGACCTTTAAACCCAAACTTGACCTTTCCCGCGCTTCGCGCGTTCCCGTGCAACCACGTAGGCCTCCGGCGTGTTAAGGTAGCGGACAAATGCATGTATGTAACATCACCTGAGGACCGTAGTGCTGAACACTGTCATGTTTGTCGGGCGTGGAAAGCAAACAACTATACTGATTTGCCATACAATGCTTCAGGTCACTCTGTGGACATTGACCATGCTCGTGTGCTTGCCAAGGAGGAGTACTGGCAAAGGTATTCAAGAAACGTGAAGGAGGCCATATTATATTATAAAGACTCATTACCCCACCATGAACCGTGGCCAGAGACTGTTCCATCCGGCGGTGTATGACCAAATCCTGCTTCCGGGGCCCACGGTGACAAGACATCAGTCACGTAATCAAAGCCATTAGTTGAATGGCCCAAACTAAACGTAGTGAACTAAACTATGAAACCTCCTTGAAAGTCGAATTCAGTATATTTATATTAAATAACACGTCTACAGATTGCTTACCGCGAGTTTCTTCTGTGACCGTTAAAATCACTAGAGATTATTTTGAACTTACCGGAAACCTACGGTGACAATGGCGTTGGTTTCTAAAGATAAGAAGCAGCATTTGTTTTAACCCTAATAACCATTACATTTTAAGCTGAAATCCCAAAATGTCCAGATCCAAGTGAGGTAGTGGAACTGAAAGTTTCTTCTCAAAGGAGTCCATTCTTTGAAGTGTCTTATCCTGATCCTATGCTGTGCGAATGGGATACAACAGAGGATGACAAATGGTATCGATTTTTGTCACCAGGAGGCAGTACCATACCGACAACGTGCGTCGACAGATATCACTGTGGAACGTCGTTTCCTATTTGGATAATGGGTAAGTCATGGAACAAATGCAAGGTTGTCTCCACATTTCACAATGTTTATTCGTTTTTCACAGTCACTTATTTTGAAAAAGGGAACATTCTTTTCAATGGCCGTCCGCCATTTTAATCAAGTTAGGAGGAACGCCAGAAACACGGATATTGTAAACTGAACGGCTAAGTATCTCAGGGCCCCACACAAAAGACCTTTAGAAAATCGCCTGAACCAAACTCTGCTACGCTATTCATTGTTTACCGTACCAATATTGGTGACTTTATCAAATATTTGTGGTTTTCAACACCTTTTGTGATGTCGTGAGATTTTGATTCACACAAAAAGACATAAACATTCAAAAGTGAATAAACTGGTAATCGAACCGTCTCCCTGACGTCTAAAAAAAAAGAGTTGCTTGAAAAAAGTGTACAAACATAAAGGCCTGCATTGTTTTCATATTTCGATAGGAAGTAGGCTATAGATCTGTTCATTTTGAAAGACGTGCATGACAACTATTTAAATTGTAAACTCTTTAAGATTTTTTTGGGCCAACTGATATATTTGCGTTCTAGTATTTAACATGAATCTTCCATTCGGCTGTAACCTATCTTTCTTCAGCTATACTGTTATTCACACGATTCACATGAATGTGTCCGGATAGCTCAATATGGTAAGAGTTAGGCCTATTTTTAAAGAAAGACAGAAGCATTCGAAATGGATCTGGGAATCGAACCCAGGCCTCCTGATTGCCGGTCAGATACTCTACCATCTAAGCTAACTCGCTTCTTCTAATTTCTGTGCTAATTTTAATGCTATGATCCAGTATAGAAATTACCCCATGATTTGCGCTGTGGACTTTTCACACGAGGATTTATAATTAGATGTTTTAAAGCATTTTCGATCGCGTTACAGTCAAATATAATATTTATATGGTTAGAGTACTTGCTTTAACTGCTTATCCACTTTCTTTGTACTTGTAGGTGAAATACCATCAGTTGAGGACGGAGCGGTACTGCGAAATTGTTGTGCAACGTACAATTGCTGGTATTGTAAGTCCGAAAGACCGGATTACTGTTGTGTACAGATCTTTCAAATACAAGTTCAGAACTGCAGCGCGACAGAGGAGCATGTGTTGTATAAACTTAAACATCCAGGCACATGTCCTTCCTCGTATTGCGTAGGTGAGAACATTTCCAATTAAGAGTCCGAAAGAATATTACCCCTTTCCGTCACAAACTTTTCATAGAAAAACAAAATGGTGAAATTTAAAACATGGGACACTACAAGGAGGCAGGGATAATAGAATGGATAAGATGTCACACTAATGCAGGGACATGTAGTTTATTGTTTAATATGTGTTTTTGAGAATTTTCTCCCCGTCACATCTCAAAACCGACCAATTTAAGAAACTTTTTTTGGGCACTACAAGAAGCTTTTCCATTGCCAATCAAAAGACGTTGGAATCGGCATCAGTATACCGCTAGGCCTATACCGTCTCGATTTTTCAAAAATCAAGTCTGCCTGATTGGTACCCCAAAAGCCTACCATTGGTTATTTCCAAGCCTTAAACAAGACCCGGGATTATCTTACCGAAAACCCTCTGAAAACCCACAACTGCGTGTGAGGTTCGTCTTCCCTTCAAATCACAAAAACGATCATTTTTAGAAAGTTGTCTAAAAAGCAAGTTACAAAAACCTCTCTCGTATAGCAAACAAATGAGGTTAGGTTCAACATAACGTTACCGTCTCGATTTTCCAGGAATCAAATGGTCATTATTTCATTTTTCTTTTCCGAACATACTTCCACATGTAGTTCAAGTGAAATGATATGCAATAAATATGGACCCGATATCTAGGCTACCCTTGAACCTGGGATTTGTTCACTATTTTAGAAATTGCTTGCAGTCTGGAACTAAGGCTATCTTACTAGTCCCTGACTCAGAAAATATTCAGCATACTTAAACGTCATACAAAAATATGTTATAATGTTTAAAACGAATAAGTTTTTCAAAATCGTTATTTTCTATTTTGTATTTCGGCAATTTGTTATACAGATGTTCTTTCACTTTTCTTTCTAATTGCAACCATTATTTCCCAAAACAACTTCCCCACCATTTTATTGAAAGTTTACAGTCTTCTTTCAAATTTAGACTAGACTTTGTTGTTCGTGGAGTTCAGTGTGCAAGAAGACAAATGCGCAATTTAGACCCTACCGAAGATTGTATGTGGCATTGCAGGCCATTCTGCCATTTTGCACATATCAATTGTCAGGATTTAACTGGTTCAAAGTAACATTCTAAAGCGACAACTAGTCATGTATATGACTGAACAACTAAACTGAGCGTACTTGCAAATATCACAGACTATCTCTACCCTTGTCTTCGGGTCTGGTGTCGTTAATTTCATTTTTCATTGCAGGAACAAAACCTCTCTGTCCACCAGGAACATATTCTTTATCGGGGTACCAGCCGGGATGCGGTAGTAAGTACATTGCAGCAACTAATTAATCCACTGAAATGACGTGATTTGTTTGATATTGTTGCAAATTGATGGCTACCTATTGTAGATATGTGGGAGTGCTGGTGGCCTAGTGGAACAGAGCGTGTTCCACTTACCTTGTCTCTCTCCATTCAGGTGTACAAATGTGAACCAGGCTAGGAAAGTGGTGGTAGTTGTGATAGCATAGCGTGTAGCGATATAGCGCACCGCTAGCCGGTATACTCTCTTGGGAGTTGAAATGGCACATGTGTGAACAGTTCTGCATACTGGAATAGTAATTTGTGAAGCGCTTTAGAATATGCTCATAGATAAAGCGATGCAGCGTTGGTTAAAAAATTGACTGGTTTCATTATTTACGATCTTCTTTAAAAGCGTCTCGTATTCACGAAATCGTCGTCACTGATGAGAAGGCAAGGTGTATAAAACATGCCCAATGTTCATCATGATAAAACACACAAAAATAAGACCATAGCACGAGTATATATATTCACTCTGTATTCACTCAACTGGTTATCTATGGGAAAACTTACGTGTAACTCAGGCAGTCAGACAGGCAGCGCCCTCTGCTTAGAGTCCAGAAAGCGTGTGGGCACCAGTGTTCACCATGCATTTTATGCACTCTATTTGGAATTGGGAGACTGCAAATTTTAACCCACAAATGGCACAATTGTCTACCTGGGCACCAAAGTGACGTCAAATAAAATCCCTCTGTTGCACGACACACGCAGACTCTGTTCAAGACGAGAAAGTTTTAAAAATCAAAAGTATTTTTCACGTCAAAATTTCTTTATAATTTGAATTGTTTACCGTAATTAATTTCTAATTAAGCTTTAAAACGCAAATAAATATTTTACATGCCTTCATTTCACGCAATCATTTCCATTGCCTGGTTCCCTTGGTTACATTCTCTGAGATCCAGTTACTTCACTTAAAGTTGTGTTCACACGGCAAGATACTTTACTTCGAAGTTAAAGTTACGTTACCAAAAAAGCTGAAGGAGATTTTTTAACCAGTGTTCGCTTACTTTGAAGTAAGTTTGTGTTCACACGGCAATTTACTTTGAAGTTAGTCACTGGAGTGAGTTACTTTGAAGTACATGTAGATGTGCTCTGTGGAAGCAACTAATATGTCTACTGACTACTATAGATTTGTTAATTTTCTGTTCAGAGACGGGTTTTTTCAACTGTTCCTTCAAGGTTCAAGGTAGTTGTATCTTCCATGTGTGAAATTAATGGAAAAGTCACGCAATTACTCATCAAGTAAAATATGTAGGAGCTATTTGTCAAGATAAAGTACATATTTACTTGCAAGGTTTGCTAATTGTGTTTGCGATTCACATTGACCCTTTATGCTGATCATTTCATGTAGCTGCAGCTTTTATTATTTAGGTGATCGGGCAGTGTTTAATGGAACCCCCATTGTGACATCATACGCCGGGGATCGACCAAAGGCATACCCTGACTTGAGTTCGTTTGATGAAATGACTAATAAAATGGAGTTCTTCGGTAGAAAAGAAATACAATTTCACTGCACAATTCCGGACGGTAATTACAAGACTGGGGACAAGTCAATGCTGTTCAATGTCCTCTGGAAGATCAATGGCAAACAGTTGGCGTCTGAAGAGCTGGGAGAAGGCGAACTCGTTTCAATTCTACACGAATACAAGTGGATTGACATTTTTGAACCAAAAGTTCATCTACCCTTTAACGTAAGTTTACCCACCAAGTACCGGCCTCCATTTGCCTGCATTTACATGAAAGCCAGGATTACAAGTGTTGACATTTTATTCGGACGAAAAAGCACCCTCTGAAAGAGCGCGTTTGGATGCTCGTTCTTCAGACGAATTAAAGTTCTCAGAATATGAGACTGTTACAGGTTCTTTGAGAGTTTATATACAGTGCATTTAAATATGCGGTAAAACTCTGACTCTTAAGGATAAGAATGAGTATACTTGCAATGACCTTCATTCTTTAGCAATTTACAAAAAACTAGGCATTTTCAACCCATAAAAGTATATATTTTCCAAAAGCAGAAATATTTGGGCATCTGATAAAATATTTCTTGTCTAATAGTCTTTCTCCGTTTTATGGCAAATGTGTTTTTTTTTGTAAAAAAATCCGTTTTTCGAAAGGTACACCTATAGGAAAAAACCTTTTAACATATTTTTTGTAAATTTTTTCTCATGTGATAATAAACCACATAGACACAAAAATGCTGATAGGAAATTTGAAATAAATGGCTAGTTTCGTTTTTATGTTCTTTCAAAGCACAAAAAAGTAATCCGCCCGCCATTTTTACCAAATTGACTACTTTTTTGTGCTTTGAAAGAACATAAAAACGAAACTAGCCATTTATTTGAAATTTCCTATCAGCATTTTTGTGTCCATGGTATATTTTCACATGAGAAAAAATTTATAAAAATATGTTTACAGGTTTTTTTCCTATCGGTGTACCTATCGAAAAACGGATTTTTTTTACAAAAAACACATTTGCAATAAAACGGAGAATGACTTTTAGATAAAAAATATTTTATCAGATGCCCAAATATGTCTGCTTTTGGAAAATAAATACTTTTATGGGTTGAAAATGCCTAGTTTTTTTTTTAAATTGCTAAAGAATGAGGTCATTGTAATTACTCATTCTTATCCTTAATACCGAGATGTAAAGAAGCCTTATTTTAAAAAACTGAACAGTATCTAGCTTTGCAAGATCCGAAATTTGATGGAATCGTTTGTGTAATGTCTCGCTTTCTCTATATTGTAAATTACATAATGTTTTATCATTAAATATTTCCATTTATCTTTAAAACACTAACCGCGCGTGCATTCACTTGAGGCCCAAGGAACCATGACTATTGGGACAAACGTTAGTTCGATGTTAAAAATAATTCGACTTGACCGGGGAAGGCCAGGGTAAAAAGAAGTTCTGACAGTACTTTGATAACTGTTCAGTTTTGTGCAAGTAATCCTCCGGTCTTCAGTGATAATGAGGATTATATTTAATTCATGTTTAGTTTTTATCATAATGGTTACCCTAAAGACCGAAGCCGCTCGCAAGAGCAAACATGGACCTCCATTTTACGTGCTTATCCGAGGCACAGGTGCTTGTGGCAAGCCGAGTTTTTCAACCCTGAGAATCGAACCGGGGACCTCCCGATTCATAGTGCATTAACGACTCCGTGAACGAGGGTATTCAAATAAACATACAACTTACCAATAACTCGATAGAACAAATTGCCAATCCTCTCCCAAAATCCAAAATAATAAATATTAACTTACTGGCTGAGAGTTCCTTTTTGATGGTCAGACTTTTCTTCCCCCCATTATTTGATTTGTGAACACATATTTTTAAATTAAAATTGTAGATCTAGAAGTGCTTAAATTGTAATGCTGGCATTGTGAGTGTACACAAGGGTTAAAATCAAAAAAACTCTCTCTGACCTTGTCAGGAAAATCTGCCTCGGTACTTTTGATTTATTTAATGTTGATACAAGTGGTTAGGATATTTTGAAAGGCGCGTACAGGGTAACATTTGTATAATAATGATTTAGTGCATATAATAAATTTATATATGATGCAACATTCCCAAATGATGCAGCCCGAACTCTTTTTTTTATTAGTTCGATATCTATGATATACCAGAACCCAATACACTATACAACAAAACCCAAACTAATCTGTGTGAGACCCCTAATCCAAAGCTCTCCGATTGTGGCCTTTAATAAATTGTACAAATTAGAATGGTTAAGATAGATTGAAATTGTACATACATGTTTTTCTGTGATGTACCATTTTTACTTTAAAGGTACACTGTGAGGTCCAAGCACATTTCGGCAACAAGTCCGGGGGTGCATCGCTGTGGAGGCGGAGTGAGGCGTTTTGGGCAGGGATAGAGGTATAACTAAACATCTCCGATTCTCTTTGGGAGTGTTGGTGGCTTAGCGGTAGACCGTGTGCCTCTTAATCCAGAGGTTCATGGATCGAACCCCAGCAGAGCCGCCGCATTTGTGTTTTTGGACTTGTCTCTCTCCACCCAGGTGTAGAAATGGGTACCAGGTTAGGAAAATTGAAAGAATCTGAATGAATAGCTTAGCGCTAAAAATGCTGCTCCGCTGATTGAGAAAGTTGCTTGAGTGAAAAGTTCCTCAACCTGGGATAATAATCATTGTAAAGCGCTTTGAATCAAAAGCGCTATATAAGCACCGACATTATTATTATTATTATTATTATTATTATTAAAACTGCAGTTAAAAGGGACCCGAAGTAAAGATTTAACTTACGTTAGTTTGTTTTGTAACTGCACCCAATATATAACCAAGTAGTCAACTTTTATATTTGCTTTACTGTGAATGTTTCGTTATTTTGCAACACATATATCTTTCAAAACATGTAGATAGGACCAGTGACATCATAATGACACCAGTGACATCATGATATGACCAGTGGTGTCACAATGTTGCCAGTGACGTCACAAATGATTGTCTGATTGTTTTTAAAAAATCTAACGTCGTGTTTGGAAGATCCATTTTGCAAAATAATGAAAAATTAACAGTTTGGCACTAAAATGATTGGATGTTTTGTTATTGCGTACAGCTACAAAACAAGTTTTAACTTGTTTTGTAGCAGATTGTAAATGTTGACTTCAGGCCCCTTTTAAGGCAATGCTTTCATTTCATTATTGTTATCATAGGATTTTTCAATTTTCACCAAACATCATCAGTTGTGTTCTAGTGTTAAAGTCACCATAAACACTTTTAAAAAGGATTTCCTTTCATCAGTCAACTTTGCTGCCGCAGCCCATGATCGACCTCGCAATAATAATCGTTTACTTCATTGCTAGTAAATAACAGATGTTTTTTATATATATTTTCAAGGTAGAAGAAAACATCATAAGAGTAAAAGAGAGAGATGATGCCAACATCACATTGAAGGCAACTGTTCCGATTTTGGATGTTGGTTGTAGACAAGGGCATGGTATCGGATCTGACTGTTTTATTGAGTTATTGTTCAAATCCCTCGAAAATGACAACAAGGTGTGCATTAATGGCTTCAAACCCAAAACACTTGCGTCGGTTGGCCCTTGCCTGCATAAGTTCTTTCCCGAAGACCAACAGCATACACTAGCTTATGAGTGGGACAAAGAGACAGATGGGAAATTCAGTTTCCAGATAAAGACCTCCAGTGACAGCCAGTTCGGGTCGAGAAAACTCTTCCTCAGGCTGGCAATGCCTACCACATCGAATAGAATACATGCGGCGTGGACAAATTACATTGTTCAAGATATTGAGGTAATTTCAGAAAAATACTTATGCAAAATCTTTTGGATATGAGTTTGTGACCGTAAAACAAAAAAAAATATTATAAAATTAAATCCATCACGAATTAATATTACATGCAAATTCACCTTTTACAAGTGCAAAACGTTTCGATCGTTTGACGCAAATGCTCAGACACCGATAACGCCTAAGAAGATAGTCGATAGGTCTCGCACAGTTGCAGTAATTTAGTTTTCCGTCTGTTCTCAAAGTAAAAACCGCAAAGAAAAAAATCACACCTTCAAACTTGAAACGAATCCGTTTCAGTCACTCTACCGGAAAGAAATATTTTGTGTAATAATGCCGTTAAAATTTTATTGCCACAAAAGGAATTTTATTTCCTCCGTCCAATTGCTTTGGATAAGAAGTATCAACTACATGTGTATGTCCGTAAGAACTCTTCCCTCATTTCCACCAAACGCGATAACAGGATCTCGCAACAACTACGTTTTACTTCACGCCTATTACAATGTTACGCAGCCAAAAGTCACAGAGAAATTAAACATTGTGAGCAAATGGTCCATAGTAACGCGGGTGTTACATGGCTACCAAACCCATAGGGTAACGAAAGCTTGTCGTTTTTATCAGAGAACGTAGACGCACGGTCTCTGCTTTTGTGGAAATAGTTTGGGATCGCACTTTTATTAACACCGTAACATTCAATGTTTCCATTTACTCTAGGTATTTATTAAGGACAAGGATGAAGAGCTGTTGGCAAAAAAAATGTGTTCCTTCAAAAACGATCCTCATGTTATTACTTTTGACGGACAGTAAGTAGTGTCATTTAAAAAAAATCATTGTGCAAAATGCATTATATGCGGGCATTTCTAGGTGGTAAATAATCATGAAACTCAATTTTAAAAGTGTTTGTTATTAATCACTGAACTAAATTGGAGGAGTTTTGAACCCTTCCCGCAGGACAAACGTTTTGGTCGCAATTGAGGCAGTGCCTAATGCTATTAGTTTTTCTTAAATGAGAGTACTGTATTATCCTCCCACGTAGACTTTTAATATCAATGAAAAACAAAAAATACCTTTCTTTTCAGTCGATATGAAAGCCACAAATTTGGAGAGTTCTTGCTGTATAAAAACTCCAAATATCCAGTGCAGGTAATGCTTTCCGCCCGGGCTTTCCGCCCCGCTCCTCATTGAAATACTTGATATTGATAACGTAATGCACGAGATGACGTAATATGAAGTCCTTTTCGAGAACAAGCGTGACAGAACAATTTCTGTAAGATGGGCATAGGAGTCAGAGAACAGATTTCAGGGATTCGGCGAGGCCAGTCAACTTACTACTACTGACTGTCTTCGAAGACGTAAACCACTGTTATGCATCATGTCCGAAAACAAATATATAGAGTGTTTTATGAAATCGTTGACGAAACGTATATGATACTAGAATTATCCACCCTACCAGTATTTGATTTTCAATGTTTAGTCAAATCGTCGACTTTTGTAGCCGGAAATGGACCGTTGCCGACAGGTGCGTAGTCCAGTTCCGTGACCTATCTGCGCATGCGCCAAGTGGGCAGGCAGAATGAGGTCCAGTGTAGTACTCGAAGT
>JAOXYC010177468.1:0-13071 GCA_028565715.1 Phoronis pallida
CACCGAAAAGCTGTATTTGGCGTTTGTAAGTGGGTGGTTTTTGCTGTGATAACCATCACTGTGTTTCCCTTTAAACAATATTGTGTTTGCTTCACAAAATTCATAAAAGTGCATAATCAACCGCTCCCGTAAAAGCGGACTTCAGAAGTCTCCCTATATTATAATTTATATTCATTTGTCAAATTGTAATATTAATTTATTTATACCAATAAACGTATATATTATAATTTCTGACACCCATGCATCAAAATCATAATTTTTGGCTCCAACCCTACAGATTATCCTAGAGTTACTCTAGATAAGTGATATTAGAAATTAACTGTTAATTATTTTGTCTGAATAAACTAATTATCTAATTTGACATGTTTTTGACAGGACAAGACGATGTGGTTTACAAGTGACAGTGAGAACTACGAAGCTATCACTATTGATGTCAAGTTACTCAAAGAGAAATTGACAGTGTTTTGTGGAAATACTCTAAATGTCGCCTCATGACAAAAACTGTCTAATCTAACCCCAATAAATACCCCATGATAGACCTTGGGGCACAGGTGAATCACTGTTACGGTGATTCGTGACTCATCACCAATTGCCTGACCAGCAAAGTTTAAAGACAATCCAAATTATGTCTTCCAGTCCTCTTATAGCAAATTGATTCTACATTGTTCCAGTTTGATTAGCTGTAGGACTGGCCTTCTGTCAAGTTTATACAAAGTAAAACCGTTGAAACGTAGCAAAGTAAGAACTATTTCCAGTATTTGATTCAATTTAACTCCATTTTATACAAAGTCATTTAAAAAATGTTACATGATCATGTTCAGCCATCCACATTCATGTTGGCATGGAAAAAAATGTATTTATAGTCTCTGTCTATGTGTTTATTCACAAAAGTAAACTAAATGATTGTGTGCTTTGAACATGGAAAAGACATTGAAATTTGGAACTGAACTGTGGTTTATTTTACAGGTTGACTACTTTTTTTCTAACGTTGAATGCAGTCAAAACAAATTAAAATGCTGTTCATTAATATTTTATTACTTACTTGGGATTTAAAAATGGTCGGACAAGTTGGCAGCCATTCTTCCACAAGACAGTGTTTTGTATCTAATTTTCTTAAAAAATCCGCTTAGTTTTTAACTGCAGTCTAAGTTCAAAGTTTACTCCACTTGTAGCTCAGACCAAATTAAAACCACTGCTTTTTCAAGTGGGATATTTCAACACAATTCAAATACTATGAAAAACTCTCAGATCATGATATCAACATATTTATTATCACACATATTAATAGAACACTCATTCAGCAATTGAAAGCATCAAAAATGACAGATAGATATTTGACAACTTAATTTGTGACTTTGCCTGGACGGAAAATAGTCTAAAATAAATAAACTAGACATAAAGTATCTTGAACAAAGCCAATTTATCGCTCTTTAACAATTTCAATGAGATAACTCGCAACAAAACAAGAACTAAATCATTCAGTACCCAACAGAATTGCACTGACGCAATTTATTCGTAGATCAAAGCAAAAACTAAGATCCATGCTTATTCCGTCCAATAATTAAGAAAAAGAATCCCAGTTTGAGCATTGATATTGAAAAAAGATTTACAGTTTGTTCAGCACAATGTATATTGTACAACATTAATATATTCCGTACTTACATATTAATTGTAACTTTCTATATTCTTGTATTAATAATGATATACATAGTTCACTTTCACTCACACTTCACAGCCAAGCCTACTTTCAATATTCACAGACAGGTGGTTTTAATAATTGGAGACATAACCCTGGGAATTTGCCCAGAGCAACAGGTTACAAATATTTATGTTATACATAGTGTTAAAAAGTCCAATTAAGTACGGTGAAATGTAAAAAACCTAATTTGAAACAAAGAACTTATATTTTAATAATTTAAAAATGACCTGATTTATCCTGTGTTTCCACATTTCTACTTGAATACTGTAAGAGATTGTGAATAAACAATCGCTGTAAACAATATCATTGCATATCAATGTTTATTTGAGAAATAGGTACAAGCAATGCAGAAAGTCACAAAATAACAATTCGTTGAACATCCTGGCATGATTGAACACAACAAAGTAATACTGTAAGGGAGGCATTATTATTCATTTATTTCTGCCAGATTTATGTTTACACTGTATTGCAAAAAGGGTAAGGTTATTGGTTTTTCTAATGTCAGAAATAGCTCTTCATTTGTGCTAACAGCATTATTATCTCAAGGCAGTAAACAAAACAGCCACCAATTGGCACATGGAATGCATGGAAATCTATAGCAACTACTGTCTCTTCTCACAAAAAATTATGCAAAATGTCATTCTTAACAAAAAAAAATTAATTTAAAAATTATAAAAATTATTTCTAAGTGACTTCCAGAAATGTTATCGTGACACCAGTCTTGCACAATTGAAGCTGTTGACAAATTGAAATACAGTATTTGACATCACCTTGAAAACGCTGTTGTGTCTTAATCGTTATCTGAAAAGATAATAAATACAATATTTGGAGATCAATGTATACCACACGATGAACACAACTGTGCATATCTTTTCAAAAATTTACATTTAAGTATTTCTGAAACCTTTCTGAACTGATTAACACTTCCTTTCAATGAAAAGAAACTATTTGATGCTTAAAGTTGAAGTGACAGATTAACTTAACATGTTAAAATTCAAAACGTTTTGCGACCAACTAATTGGGTTGACCTTTCACAAAAACTTTCAAAACAATTCAAATACCCTATTTTCCCCCAACACGTTCCCTGGGATTCACCCATAAACCTGTGATTTTTTGTTTTCATGAATAATTCTTCCATGACATTGACAATGTTTTTCAATAATTAGTTCTTTAGAGCATTAGAGCATGGAAGCTTATTAATATGGAGAATGCGGTAAATCTAATAACAGTATTGTATAACTACCCTTACCTTCTAAGTAAGCACCATCAGCTAACACCAAGTTCAATATCTTCTGATAGAGATGTTCATTAGGTTTCCCCAGTAAAGTGGACACCATTTTATGCCCATCTTCTACTGCCTCGTCTTCATCTTCATGTAAAGCCTAGAAAAACAAGAATATTTTTGACAATGTATCGTGTTACTACAAGCAGTGTGTAGTTTTCTTCCTAGTTTCAACAAAATTGAATGTGCACCTTGTTCTAAACGAATTATTTCAATATTTTTTGAAATATAAAGGAAATATGTTTGATGTATGAAATCACAATTTTGGAAAGCATTCGGTTGTAAAATTTACCCCAATACAAGGACAATTAGAAATTATGCTACAGTACAAGTGAAAGAAATTCGGATTCCTAATGGGCGACTCGAGAACAGTGTTATTACCCAGGCACACGTCCATTGATTGCACTTATCTCAAGCGGTTTAATGACCCGTATGTTGGCGGCCATATGCCTGTTAAGTCAACAGGAGTGCATTGAGTGTACCCGGGTAATAACACTGTTCTCCAGTCGCCCATTGAAAGGTTGCGGATCCTGCCCCAGTCAGTTCATTGTGTCACTTTACTGGCATTGCTCAGCTGTGAAAGAGTACTGGCTATGGTCATGAAGTATCCCGCGACAGGCTAGCATCCTGTTAAGGGGGAATTGCCCAACTCTCATCCACTCACACTACCAACACTACCAGAACTTGGATAGGAACAAAACAAGTGAAAGTCACCCACCTGAACTGTTTTATAAGCCTTCATAAAGACATCACAACCAAGTTGATCTTCCAGCTCCAGTCTACTCTGTTCTAGTCTACAGAATGTATCCTCTTCACTATCACCAAACATTGTATCATTACCATCTTCATCATTATCATTATCTGTTAACAAATAAATATACACGTATTACCTTTAATCATTTCATACAGTCTGATTCCTTAACTTTAACATGGGCTCCTGGGCTCCTAAAACAGGCTTTCAAAACATTGCAAAACACACGTAAATACTCAGACAGAATTAGGACTGGCTGGATAGCTCAGTTGGTTAGAGCATCTGACCGGCAATCAGGAGACCTGGGTTCCATTCCCAGTTCAATTTGGATTTTTTCAGTCTTCAAATTCATACATTAACTAGGACTTCTTGTATGCAACTTTAATCATATAGTTGTTGTAGCTAACAGAATAGTGAATATAACCAGGCTGAAATGATTGTTTATCAATAAATGAATAAAATACTGACCATTTTGACTGCTGAAGAGGTATTAAATTCATCACCTAACTTTTAAGTTTAAAATTATTATAATGTACACGAGTCATTTTAGACTCTACTCCAGCCCCTTCGACTCCGGTCGAGGGACTGTAACAATCGCGGGGGGTTTACCGAAAGTAGGGATCGGGTTACCGATAGTGAGAGATTGTGTTTAAGCGGAGTGACGTCATCAACTAGACTCGTTTATCGCGCTGTTAGAACAGACTGGCGGCTGAGCCAGGGTGTGGGAGAGACTAGAGTCATTTGAACCTACCAGATTCCCATTCTTCCTTGCCTGGTATAATTGTACCGCGGATCTCAGGGACGCTATCAGTCTCATCCACGCTCTCACTAGGTGGAGCTTCTGCTCCGTCAACACAGTCTGAGGATCCATTATGCGGGGCTTTTGATTTCTTGGGTTTTTTATTTGAAACACCTCCTTCAAAATATAACAAAAAGTTTTAGGCCCAATGATATATCATAACTTATGAATTTAGATACACTGTCAATAAATTATACCAAGGACAACAGCGTGGATATTTTGATTCATCTAGTTGATGTGACATGAAGAAAAAATTTAATCCAGCTTATTGGTTAAAAACACAATGTTGCGTCCTTCTCAAGAACTTAGCTGGTGTACTGGCTGTTATTGCTTGTCACATGATTCGTCACATGACACTCTGTTTGATCCAGAACTAGATTTAATTTTTTATTCTGTACCCAAGACACATGTCATTTTCACAAAATTCACCCATAACTATGAAATCTAAAATGGTCCTTCAAGATAATGTCTCCTCGTTGATCCCGATCTGGTGTCAAAATTCAAATTGACTAGAAATTTTGTGTACGAGTCCTTTGATGAACATATCTAACTTGCATCTGAGTCAAAAATTCAAAAAAATCTGTAAGGTGTGATTTGAGAGCTTTTTATCCGAAAAAAGTCAAAATTGGACACAAAAGCTTTCAAATCACCCTTTGCAGAGTTTTTGAAATTTTTGACTCAGATGCAAGTAAGTTATGTTCAACAAAGGACTCATGCACAACATTTCTAGTTGATTTGCAATTTGACGCCAGATTTGGACCAACGAGAGTCAGTATCTTTAACAATTCCAAATAAAATAATATACCTTTCAACAACTTCTCCATTGTTTCTCTTAAAGATTTCATATCTTCCTCATCTGCTTCATCACTGGAAATAAAATATAGCTATAGTTATTACATGTTTCATGAATTACATTACAGCAAATACAATGTAGTGGATCTGATTAGAAACAAAGGGACAATTATCAGATATGAGTAAAAACTGTATGCTAGATGGAAAAAGTTCTATAAACAAACTAGGGCTTGATTACAGTGAGTTCACTAAGTGTATGTATATGCCAAAAGGTAGACAGCTTACAAATCATCTTCATCATCACTTTCTTCTTGTTTTTGTTCATCTTCTTCTTCACCCTCCGGTGTGTGTTCTTCAGCCTCTGGTGTTTGTTTGTCCTCATCTTGGGTGTCTTCATCCTAAAAATGTAAAATTATGCGTTTTATACCTGCTCAATCATCACCACTCACATGGTTATACGATTAAATTAATGGAAATTCAGAAGTAACGGCAACAGATTAAAATTTTTGAATTTTGTTTCTGACTTTTCATCATAGTATATTATCATTCTTCTTTAATTATCCTTGTGGATCTGGCAATTAAAGTGTAACTAGCACCCGTTCTACTCATTTTCGCTAGTTTTCACATTCTAATGACTATATTGATTTTGTTTATCAATTATCATTTAAAAGAAGTCAAAATAAATAAAGAAAATTAGGATAAATTACCAAAAAACAGAGTTTGATCTAGTCTTGCCGATGTGCTGTGACGAATCTGCCAGTATAGCAAATCGAACAGCGCCACCTAACAACTAAAAACGTTGTTCACTTGGCCTATTTTGATCGGCATTTCCTGGTTCAGTATAACCCATTTTTGCTCAATTTCTTTGCGATTTTCACTATAAAACATTTGAAATATATTACAACATATGTACACCCAAGTTTTGAACGGAATATGGTACACTGGTCGACGTCCTTTTTTTATAAAACGCTCTAAACAAACCACCACTACCCTCGTCTCGGACGCTTCGAATATGACACTCCACTGTTGATTTTCACATACAAACTTGGACAATTTACGGACAAATGTGCAGTGTGACGGAAAAACTATCATTGCTATTATAGGGTTGAATGCATCTTTGTTGTAATTCTGGCAAACACACCTAGTGAACTATGTCCGAAGTTGCAAAAAACACCGTTGTTTGGAAGAGGCTGAATGGGAGATTTACACGCAAACCAAATGGAAAAATGTGGGAATCGAGTTACTCGCTGACTGGATATCTAAGCTCATAATTATGTATCTGATTATGTGTGATCGGTCAGTTGGCGATTTTTGAGTTTAGGTAATACTTGGAAAGTATTTGAAAGTTTAAAATTAGATGTTTTACCCTAAATATCTGCACTTTAAAACTATTTTGATGTACTTGAATATGCCATAAGACCCTCATCATTGCATTGTCTAGAGTTCTACTTATAACTATATCCATGCTTCAGTTCTTCCTGCATGTGTGAGCTTAGAAGGCACATTTCAACATTTTTTATATTTGAGGAATCATAATTTACATCATTTAATTTGAGGAAAAAGCCTACCTGACTGTCTCCCCCACCTAAGTATGCCACATCAACACTGACAGCAACTAGATCCTGCATAAAGGGGTTATCTACAGTATGGAACAGCTTGGACAAGTCAGGCATAGAGCACGTCCTCAGCATCTGAAATGTGTAACAAAAGGATTTTAATGACTCAGAGACAGACAAACATCAACCAGTTTGATTAGATAACAACAAGAACCCATCACCTTAGAATCTATCACTGAGGCGTCAACTGTGGCACAGCCTAGAGCTTTTATAAGCAGTCAGTAGATGGTGCACGTTGACTTTACAATCTGATTGGCCCAGACAGCAAATTTCCACCAATGCACCACAAAGTGTCGCTTGGAATAACTGCTACAAAAGGATAGAGCTCAGGCCGAAGGTGATATATTGATTTATTACGAATTCACTTATTTAACAATCAACGATTGAAATGAAACTTTCAGATCGATTAAAGAATCCCTCGAACTCTAATTTTATGCTGTTGTGCTTTATTATTAAAAATAACGTCAATTTTAGCGCAGCGCGGCCAGCGCAGTTGTAGATTCTAGGTGATGGGTTCTTGATAACAACCATTCCTAACAGATCATGGATTTGGTCTTATATTCCTTACAGCAAGCCAATGAATACATCTTAAATTTGTGTAAAGTTGTCATGCTGTCTCAAAACAAAGGGCAGGTTATAGCTCAAACGTGAAACATTTTAAAATTAATTATATAGGTGCCAAAGATTTTGAATCATAAAAAATAATAGGTTATAATTTAATACAATATAAATTGTGATAAAATGCAATACTTACGGATTTCAAAGGAACATCAAAATGACCCGTTGTTAATCCAATAACTACTTCTGCTGAATCTCCCTTCAAACTTGATCTAAAAGAGTTACAAGCAACATTCTACACAACACACATGAACTTTAAATTAATTCAAAATTAATGCCATGTTCAATCACAGTTCTACAAATGAATGTACAATATCTAAATTGATTACCAGAACTTACTGGGTTATATCAGTTTCCTTCAAAGACAACATAAGGCAATAATGAAATTGTGAAATATTAGAATTCACAAATGCACTTTGAGGTTTGAACAAAACCATGTTCCTTATGATGGATCCATAGTTGGACAGTGGATAGATCCCTGCTTTGTATGCAAGACATGTTGTCTGGAGCAGGGATTTCAAAAATTGTACTTTTCAGGTTGAATTATTTTTCCTAAGAGTGCTGATATCAGAAAAGAACCTTTTATTTCTATATTTAAAAATATTTAATAAATGTTCCATTTACGAATGGCGGAGTGGAAATGGGTCTACTCACACAAAATTAACCATAGATACGTCAAACATTACAACCACTTACAACACAGCCGGTACACTATCCTCAACATCATCATCGATCTCCTCAAGCTCAAGGTCAGTCGCCTCAACCTTCCCTTCATCATCCTCGTCTAACTGGACTTTCTCAAACAGTCTCTGTGGCGTAACAACCTTCTCTCCATCTGCTGGCTTCTCCCCGGATTTACTCTCTTTTGACGCGCTTGCGGGGGATGATTGTTTGGGAGTCTTTGGGGTGACGGGTCTTGGACTAACAGATTGTTTGGAACTCTTGGGGGTGAGAGGTCGAGGGGATTTTGCATCACTTTTCTCACTCTTCTCCCATGCAGTCTTAGGATGAGATGGACTAGAAATGTTCTGGGTTAAGCCGGAAATAGCTGGACCTGTAAACAAATGCAGTTGCTCAATGAGAAATACCCACACATACAATATGAAAGTATAACACGTTATGGCAAAGAAAGATTTATGTTTAAGAACAAGTCACGGATAATTTTCAAATGAGTAGTGACCCGTGCCTGTATATATCCTTGTTATGTAAAAGTGAAAGATGTTGAAAAGACAGAAAAAAGCATACAGTTATTTGTATTCTTAAAAGTGAAAGATAAAGTTTTACAATATATTGTTTTTACTCCAGTGTACTGGGAAACATGTTTGACAGAACCTGTTAGAAAAGGAAGAAAAATTTGGAACCCGACTGGCTCTAAATTTCTCAGTCTTTTTAAAATAATCACTTTTGGTCTGACAGTAAAAAGTATGCAGCCATAGACTTGTAATTAAATAACTAAAGTGTACCTGCAGGAGGATTGGTGTCAGATATCTTGACTGTGGAACTATCTATGATGTTAGCCCCTTGTAATGCATTCAGTGCTGTTCCTGCTGCCCCACCCCATTGTTTACGTACGGGTAGGGGGCGCTCATCTGGGTTCTTGGTGACAAAATCACCCGCATTTGTTGCTGTAAAGGAACATAAGAATAAATAATGTTTCTTAATTTCTTATGGTAGATATCAACTTTTGAAATACTGCTTTTTACTCAACCCCTTGTAAAGAAAGACACCTTTCTACAAAAAAATAAATAAAAAAAGAAGTTTTTTTCTAATTTCTTACTATTATTACTGACTTAATGATATTTTGCGATTTCTGGCAGGTGAATTTTAGACACTTGTTTCAGTTCACAAGGTTATCAAATATTGCTTCATAATCTGTTAGCAATCAAATTTCCTGGTTGGTCGTTGAACCTTATCTGATAGTTTATCAAATAAATTGCACTCCATAAAAAATTTACTAAAAAATTGTTGTTCAATCAAGGGAATGGAACCCAAGGTAGCTGGTAGACTTGATAAGTAATCCAGTACCATCATATCATTACCCTCCATGTTGGATGCTGTTTCCTCCAGACCTAAGCCTTGAAGATTGACGGGTGCCTGGCCCCACTTGGGACGTTCTGCTGCCAGTTCCTCTGCTGGCTGTATGGGAGCACCCCACTTGCCTCGTGCAGGCGGTGACTGTAAAAAAAAGAGCGGATAAAATTGAACAAAGCTATTGATGGCCTGGATAATGATTTACTACAGACTGTACGATTATTGCAGCAGTCATTGTTAGGTAAAATAAACTTCATACATTCTACATGATGCGAATATAAAAACGAACACAATGCGTTTTAAGCATTACATATGTTTCATGTTTTCTCGACACATTTTCAAACATACCCTACAGTACAATGATATGAAAATGAAACATATGTTATGCTTAAAACGCATTTCGTTTGTTTGAAATTTTGCAGAAAGTCTGATAAGCAGACATGATTATGGATAACCTCTACACTTGTCAAGTATATCAAGACTGTTACATAAATTTATGATTAATTACATCCACCTGAAATAACAAAGAATAAGATAACCCACCTTTTCATTGAGCTTTTTCAAAATATCTTTCTTTTGTTGCTGGATAGACCTAAAAACAAATACAAAATAAAAATGTATCATTAATAACAACTATATTCACGTGTTGGTAACTCATACCAGAGCGTCCTCTTGTTGTGAGCATGTTTGCATAAGAAAAGTATTGTGTGTGCCTCTGTTAAATCAGTACGCAATATGTATGCCAAGCAAACAACAGATCGTGACAACATTTGCTTATATCAATTATATCGTTAAAGCATCGTTTACAATTAACTTCATGAACATGCTCATCATTTCAAACATTCTAACAACAGTAACAATCAGAATTTTTAAATTAAAATGTCCATGTCATTTTATTCTTGACTTCCATTTACTTGTTTAAAATGCTTGACAAACCCGAAATTAGACTGAACTCAGCCAGTCGTTGAAAATGACAGACTGAATCAATCGCGCGCTAATCCAGTATCGCTAAGTATATGTGGATGACATCACTTCGCTTAACCGCAGTCTTGTAGTGACGTTCTACTTTTGGTAGACCCCCCGCGATTGTTACAGTCCCTCGACTGGAGTTGAAGGGGCTGGAGTGCAGTCTAACCCAAAATAGACGTAAGGTATTCCTTCAACTTACGTGTCATTGATGTCATCATCTGGTGCATCATTCTGTTCCGTGTCAATACCAATAGCTGCGAATATATTAGTCATACCCCCAGCAGGGCCAACACCACCTGCACTCACACTGAAATGGACAATAATTCATAAATGACGATTATGACCTTAATGTTTAGTTGCTGAAACAACAAAATAAAGGACCTTAATGGATCTGAAAGCTATGTCAACTCAAAGCTTCATTTCAATAATTGTTCTTGCTATAAAGTTGAGTAAATTATAATTCGAATCACTGAACCCACCGGTTAGCTTCGAATTATAATTTACTCAACTTGATCTACCTGTCTAGTGAATGAATCATAAGTTACACCATATTATCTACTTGCTATAATTCAATGATCGTCTTGCTATCTTGCTATCAATGTTTATATTTTTGTAGAACCAACTTTAAGATGATTTAGTTGACAGAATCCAAAATTTGAGGACTCCATTTACCCAGCATTAGATAAATTCATTTGTCAAGCATTTAATAATAATCTGAAAATGTATTTTGGAAAATACAAAAGTGACATCCAGCATTCCTTGATAGACAATATATTAATGGAACTTACAAGGGTTTCTCACTTGGTTGAGCGCCGATAGCTGCGAATACATTCGTCATAGCTGGGGCAGGTGCTACACCAGCACTTACACTGTAATAGATAAAATGAGTTTTAATACATAATAAGCACATGGGCAATAGGTATTCAGGAGGAACCAAATGTGCTGTCAGCTAAATAATGAAAGGTAGCTAAGTCTAAACTTCTATAAGAGAACAGTTATGCAAATAAATGTCCATCATTGCCTTTTTCTTAATATAAAGCTTGTACCATATGTTTGCAGAATACCTACTGCAAAATGCTTATTTGAACAAAATCCCACATTTGAGAGTTTTTCAGTCAGACCCAGTGTCCACTCTGTTTATTTGGCAGTCAACAATGATGTTCAGCATCATTCAAATTGTTTCGTATGTTAAAACTTACATTGGTTTCTCATTTGGTTGAGCCCCAATAGCCTGCATGACATTGGTAAGTCCTGGGTTGGGTTGCATTGGTGTTGCCCTCTGTGGGACAGCTCTCTGATAGTCACCACCCACGGCTCTCTGAGGTCCAGCATTCTGGGATACCGCTCTCTGTGCTCCACCAACGGCTCGCTGTGCTGGTTTATCACTCACAGCCCTGGATGGAAAATATGGAATAGAATGTTACAAAAATCTGTGTTAGAATTACTGATCTTAAAAGTGCATGGCTTATATGCTTGTCCCAGAACACGAAAACCCAGAATCTAATATCGGACAATTGATAAAGGTAAAATTGCTTTAAAACAGTTTGGCTTTTTAAGTTACAATAATTCCCCTTGAGTCTGATAAATTTACTGTTCCTGTCATGGCTGTCTCGTTAGCTCAGTTGGTAGAGCACTCGCTTAGAATGCAAGCCTGCCGTGGGTTTGAGTCCCATGATGGGTCAGAAAATTTTTTCAGATTCCAAATTTATCTATATAATTAATTGTCGTCACAGCAGTGATCTGTTAATTATATCCATTTATTATTCAATAATATACCCTCAACTGACAACCATAGCACTAAAATATTACCAATGAATGAATAATCAAAGGTAGTCTTAAAATGCTATTAATATACCTTTGATTCAAAATGAAAACATGAAAACATGTAAACACAGACCTGCTTGGCCCTTGTTGTTGTTGCTGTTTCTCTTGTTGTTGTTTCCATCGTTGTTTCTGTTTAGCAAACACATCCTCTCTCTTTTTCTCCAACTGATCTTTGATCTGCTTGGCACGTGCATCGGCTTGGTTCTGCACAAAAAAAGAAATAATCACTTTAGAATAATGAGAAATTGAACATGCTCCTTGTGTGAAACGGGCGAACACCCCTTGTGAAGAAACATGACTTTGCTGGCTCAACTATTATAGAAGATCAGTATTTAAATGACTATAATTCTGTTCCACTGGAATTTTACCTTGTTTAATTCTCTGGATCTTCGGAAACATCTTGTTTCCTTCAATGGAGTTGCGGGAAATGAGATGTTTCCGAAGATCTAGAGAATTAAACAAGGTAAAATTACAGTGGAACAGAAGAATAATCATTTTTAAATGATTATAATTCTGTTTAAAAATATCATACATCCTGGATGGATGAAGAATTGCAATTTATTATAGTAGATCAGTGTTATTGTAGTGTAAACAACCTTAACAACTAAATGTACTCTTACCCTTAGTGCCTCAATCTTTTTTCGTCTTGCTTCAGGGTCAAACTTGGGATCACCGAGCGCCTGACTCACA
>JAOXYC010177579.1:0-19481 GCA_028565715.1 Phoronis pallida
AGTACTGTCTTCCAGTAGTACTTGGATGTATCCTTTTCAACCTAGCCAACTATGACCTGATGAAGATTCGGACTTGTTGTATATATCTGGTGTTCCAAAAAACTTTTGACCATCTTTTTCTCAGCAGTGGAGAAACTGATTTTATTGTCATTTTCCACTGAGTAGCCTCAGGCTCAAGGTAAAAATTTGCCAAATTTCAAAGAAAACATGAGGACTGGGGATTTATCAAAGGGAGGGGGGTTTCGTGCACAGTATAATGTGCTTTTAGATTTGCTCAGTGTCTATAGAGACTGTAAACATTGTTTATGTGCTTTTTAACAGATTGCTAATAGCAATTATTAAAATAATTAAATAAAAATACTTGAGACCATTCAATCGATTTCTTAACATCAAAATCAGTTATTGAGCTCAGATCATGTGCCATGAAAGGTAACTTATTCAACTATGCCCTGATATCCCGGCGTAGTTGTTACCGAGCAGGTACACGGTATTACATCAGAGGTCTCGATGCTGAAGGACATGCTGCTAACTTTGTTGAAACTGAACAGATTCTGGAATATGAGGGACATCGCTGCTCATTTGTACAGGTCAGTATTTGATGGTCTCTTATGTTGAATCACTGTATTTGTCACTTATTTTTAGACTGGTTTGTTTTAAGTATGGCTTGGGGGTTTACCTATGTTTCCTGGTCTCAATCACATTCTTTCCTCTAAAAATGCATACCATACATCGTGTATAAAACTACTAACTTATGGATTGCAGCATTTAGGCTTGTTTCTACAAATTGATAATTTATATTCAGTAAATAAAAGGTCAGAAAATGATATCCTGTACTGCTATTTGAATTGAGCCCAAACCATGGCTGCTTAAAAACGAGGCAAACATTCTCAATTTGACATTCTAGGCACAGCAGATAAGGTGGACATAAGACTAGGATACTGGAGGCAAATTCTTTGCTAGGGACATTTACTAGCATCAAATATGGGTTTTTGTTCTAATTTTCTTAATTTTTCTTTTCAGACAAGAGGCTCCATTCCACTGTACTGGTCACAGAGACCAAACCTGAAATACAAACCAACACCAAGGATACATGACAATGAACACGTAAGTCAGACTCAAGACTAGCAGGTTTTTCATTGGCTAATGACAGTGATCTATTTCACAAATTTAAATAGTTTTGTCTGTGGACTGCAAATTGGTTCTTGGGTTCATATTTTTGGTACTTTCACAAAAATTTGTTTGGAATTAAAAAATCATCAGAAATGCTTTCGAAGTATTTTCAGTTTTCATAGAATATGATATTGAGTTATATCTATAGAATTTTAAACTAGCTGTCAGTAAAATGATGAACCAAGCTATCATTTGATGTAATTTACCGGGTGGGCAACTTTTAGTATGGCAAATAAAGTTTATTTTCTTGTAGAAAATATGTTTGTGTATCATTCTTCTTCTCTGTTTTTCAGATTCAAGGCTTTAACAGTCATTTTACCAGTCAGATCTACAATTATGGAAAGCAAGTGCTAATCAACTTGGTGAGAAATATTGTCATCCAATAATGGATATCCATAAGCTTTAAAGTTGAAGTGCCAGTGTCTTGATGGTTGCTGTTTATTGATCAATTGCGTGATATTTTTTTAGGAAACTCTTCAGAAACAAACCATTCCATTGGCAAATCTTTTAGACTTACAAAAGTGGCAGTTAAATTAGAGCATTGTGTGCAAAGAAAATTTTTAACTATGCACAAAATTAATCTGACATGATTCGACTCTTTTGCAGGTTGATCAAAAAGGTGTAGAAGACAGGCTTGAAAAGGCTTTTCATTCTATAGTTGATGATTCCAATAACGATTTTATCAAGTGAGTTTACCAGCTTTTCTGTCCGGTAGATTATTCAGCTACTTCAACAAAACTCATGATCATAAACAATCATATTTTATTTAGTTTATTTTTTTACTAATTGTGTATCAGTGTGTCAAATATTGACTGCTTGTACTTTAGTGCTTGTTTAACCAGATTGAATCAATGAAAAAAAAATGTCAAATGTACAAAAATGTTGTTTAAATTCTTAATCTCAAATATCATAGTTCATGAAAATAAATGCATTAATTCCACGGATTTGTGATTTTGTCAGGTGTTAAAAGTTGGAAGTATTGGATTTTCCATAAAGGAAAACGTAAATTCATGAAAGTTCATCCGGTTTGAATTAATTCTTGAACCGGGTTGAACAGGTTGTCATTTAAAATTCTGTCTACAACCCCTGCCATAAAATTCATCATTTATATCGTGTATGTTTACAGATACATAGCGTTTGATTTCCACAAAGAGTGTAGTAAAATGAGGTGGCATCGTTTATCCTTGTTAATGGATCAACTGGAGGAGGACCAGCGGTCACTAGGGTGAGTGGGGTCATACCAAATATTGTAATATTTAACACAAATGTACCTCTACCTTTACTCACAAAATCATTGTATGGATTTTATTTACAGTGAATGGTTTCCATTCTATTATAGTTCAATGGAATTCTTTTTCTCACATGAAACCAAATATTTGAACTTACTAGTTATTTTTTTCAACAAAACATGATAGCACCAAATGTCACTACCTGGTGACATCTAGGTATGCATACAGAAGTGTGCCGTCATTATTTATGGAAATGCACTCGCGCTGTGGATATTGTATTAGAAGATGTACGGTGTATAGTATTGCATTCATGCACGGTGTATACCGTAGTATAGCATGAATGATTCGTTTTGGATGTAACATACATTTTCACGTAAGAAACGTTAATTGTCTTTCAGGTATTTCATGATTCTGCGTGATAAATCAGTACTGAGTCAACAAGAGGGAGTCTTCAGAACAAACTGTATGGACTGTCTAGATAGAACTAATGTAGTGCAAAGTCTGCTGGCTAGGAGAAGTCTGCAGTATCAATTAGAGGTAGGTGTAGCAAATGAGTGTCTGATTTTGGTTGAAGGATATTATTGTAAGAGCAAACTTCTTAGACCTACAATTGTGTTCTGTTATAATTCCAGTAGTTACAAGTTAACATAACTTTTCTAATTTGAATAGTTTAGAAAACAGACTGGTTGTAAAAATGAGACTAAAGCTGGCCCTGAATTTCGGTTCGTTCAGCAATCAAATAACAAATTCAGCTGTGGAAATAAGATTTATCCTGATAATTTAGCTCAGCTTTCTTTTAGATATAAAAGAACATTAATTTATAAAAGAAAGCTAAATGTAGGCATTGATTTTATTTCAACAGCTGTAGTTAAAGATTTTTTGACTAAGATGCAGGTTAATTATGTTCATCAAAGGACTCATACACAAAATTTCTAGTTGATTTGAATTTTGACCCCAGATCCTCACCAACAAGGAGACAGTATCTTTAAAGAAAAAATTGTTTTGAACTTTTTTCTGCAACAAAAATCACTATCAACCAATTTTAACGTTTTGTTGTGATGTGCAAAGAAATTCATCTTTAGTTGAAACTGCCGATTCATAATTTTCAATTTTCAAACCATATATTATCTTAAATCTTTATTGCTATCCTCAACAGAAGCTGAATGTATTACAAGCTGGTGAACGAGTGGAAGACCAAGCAGACTTTGAATATATCTTCAAGAATGGTGAGTAAAAGAGAATCTCTATGTCTAACAAACATGTCAATTCATTCATAATGTGACTAACTTGTGTCGAAGGTAGTCTTGTTCTTAATCAAATCACATGCTGAAATTTCATCCATTTATAGCCCATGTATTTTGCAATAAAAAAAAGAAATTTCTATGACTATGTTTCTCACTGTCAAAAAACATGAATATTGGATACAAATTGACAATTTAACGATTTAAAATGTGGAGGGTGAAGGCACACCCAATGTTTGCCCAATACACTGTCTCATATTTGTTGATTTTAATGTTGTTCGCACTACCCATAATTGAAATATTCTTTATTATATATAATTTTCCATATTTGAGATCCTGCTGCTATATTGCCGAGCAACCCATGCACATTTTTTCTTATATCTCACATTTCTCTTAAAACCAATTTTGAATAAATACCCCTGAAGCTGATCAGAACTCTCCCCATTTTCCTCTTACAGTGTGGGCTGACAATGCCAATGCTATATCAGTACAGTATGCAGGTACAGGTGCACTCAAGACAGACTTTACCAGGTAGGAGGTATTAATGTGGGGTCTTCGCAAAATGGATTTCTTATAGTGCGTTAAAAAAAAAATTACATTGCTTTTTCAGAATTTCTTTCGTTTTTAGCATGGGAGTATTCAAGACTAGTCAGTTGTGGTACTATTTGAAGCATATTAGATGCATAAAATCAAATAACGTCTACCTGAATCTTTAACAAGGCTAGAATATGTATTGTAAACTTGTATAACTTGTGTGGTCCAATAAATGAGTCTATGATACAAGGCCTTGGTTCAGGATTCAAAATGTTTGAATTTAAATGTTAAAACATGACTTGTGCTGTTCAATTTTAGTTAGCATTCCGAGCATACTGATAATGACATGCATGACTCGCGTTAAATCAGTAGAATACAGCAATTGAAATTGATTATACTAGTTTTGTCTTTTTCATTATTATTCTTTTGTTTTGTAGAACTGGTAAGAGGACAAGGTATGGTCTACTCATGGATGGTTATAACTCAGCTGTACGATACTATAAAAATAACTTCAGTGATGGCTTCAGACAGGTAAGTACTAAGTGCCAAAACCCTCCATCTTGTAAAACATGTATAATATATTCTATCTGCCGAATTCTTTCTTCCTTGGAAATCAGATTTTTTTTCCTCTACTGAAACACACACATTCCAGTTAAAAGATGTTTAAATGTACATCAAGACAAGGCTGAACTCAGTGGGGGAGTTGCAAGGAACTCTAAACCTTTGTTTTATAACAATATAACATTGTTTATTAACTTGATTATTGCAGGATTCCATTGATCTGTTTCTTGGTAACTATATGGTTGATGAAAACGAGGGCTCATCTATAACATGTCCACTACATGTCCGTCGTGACTGGAAATTCTATGCCGTATGTATTGCTTTTTTTGAGTGGACAAACGCATTATAAATATTTCTCGCATGAAAAATTTTGTTTGCCTGCTATCGTGGATAAAGATTTTAGTATAAATTCCGTGCTACATTATACCATTCATTTCACTTATGGATTGATGAACATTAATTTAAATCTCTTTTGCGAAATCAACTTGTGCAAGATCCTATACTATTCATTACAATTTAAAAGTAAACGACTTTTGCATTTACAAAACTCAAATTGTATAATAAAACTTTTTTCAGATGCCAGTTATTTGCCTGATTGCTTTCGCAATGTTTACAATATGTCTTCTTATGCCTGATGGTAAGGAAATTTGAAATAGGAATTATTACTCTTTATAAATTATTTCTTAGTTCTTAAATTTTTAAAAGTAGATTGAACTAATTTTAAAAAAGTTTAAAAAAAAACACTATTCTTGACATATATTTATCTTTATGTCTCCGACATGATGTTGATTTATTTTTGCGGGATGAATTAACTCACTGTTGAGATTGCCAATCCCCAGTAAATGGAGGAAATACATTAAAATCAGGTGCTATTGTGCCAGAATCCAAAAGAACAAAATGTCCATTTGGCAGCTATGAACGAAACCACCACAGTGGTTTTATGTCATTCGAAAAAAATCATTTCTGTCTCAATTCATGTTTTGTTTATAGAATTGACGTAAGAGCAATGGTTCATAAACAAGGACTCTACATTCTGAAATTCACATCAAAGTGATCATTTATTGCATTCTTATAATTATTTCTATATTTTTCAGAGAACTTTGGTGAGCAGCTTCTCTATCTGTTATTTTGGAGTGGAGCAACAATAGGAACTCTACTACTCATGTTCGTTTTTGGAACAGAATTTGTAGACAGGCCAAAACTAGCCCAGGCCAAAGTCCTGAAGACAGAATAAAGGGTTTATAGTGCTATGTAAATGTGCAATGAAGATGTGATCATTCGTATTGTAAATAATTGTATTTAAATTAAATTAAAGTCATATCTAAGAATTTGCCGTGGAGAAGTTACTGTATTGTTATTCAATTACAATGTAGAAACAGAAATTGTAAGCAGGGTGTTTTGTCAGAGGGAGCCAAAAACATTAATAAATTAATAATTATGGAAAGTGACTGTCGACTGATTTATAAATAATACTAACATTTTGTTTTGAGTAAAATTAAATTTTGTTAAAATGACTTTCTCCGACAGTAAATATACAAAACTTGATGAAATTTCAAATGATATGAGCAGGTCATGAAGTTTTAAAGAAATATATTCGTGATCAATGGAGCAAATCTGATCTCTTCCAAATTTGTTAAAAGCAAGGGTTCTAAAACGTTTTGTCACTCTTACCTTTTTAATCTGATTTGCATTAAAATCAACATACATTTCGAGAATTTGGAATGTTTTTGAGGGAGTTAATGTACCAGTCGAAACTTAATAAAAGTGTAAAATCACAAAATAATGTTATTATTCCTAATCTAAAGACCCAGTTTTCTTCTTTATCCTAATCCTCAATATTAAAGCCAAAATAATCTGTTTTGATATCATTACATGATAAATGAGGATGAATACAATGCACATCACACATTAGTCTCCCACAGCCCGGCTCAGCGGCTGGTCTGTTCTAACAGCGCGATAAGCGAGTCTTGTTGATGACGTCACTCCACTTAAAGTCAATTGTAACTCGATCCCCCGCGATTGATACAGTCCCTCGACCTGAGTCGAAGAGGCTGGAGTTCAGTCTCATCACACATACACTCAACTGATCATGTTTATAAACATACATAATGCAGAAAAAATTCAAATATTTATTTACAAAAATATTTATTCATGGCATTTCCAACAACATTATTTTCTCACTATTAATAATTTCAATCAACTGATATCTAACAACAAACATCTTCAATAGGAAGATTGCGAATCCGTGAAATATTTCACCACAGATTTTGTAAACAGTTTGCAAAATCCATGATTTCACACAGAATGTGTTATATATATAATGCCCACACCATCTTCTGGTAAAATTTTGAAATTACCTCCTATCTGAAAAAATAAAACTAGCAACAGGGTTTGTGTTGCAGTCAAAGTTATGATAATTTTGGTATGTATTATTCATAATGGATACCAAATTGATCCAATTTATTACATTATTGTCAACAAATTTAAGGCAGAAAATAAACTTTTAAATAATAGTGTGTTTGTCTATGGAAGTCCAGACTTATTTAATTTCACAATATGAAAACATTAAAACAACATAATAAATACTATCCCAAAATGCTATTAGTCTTGTCACTCTTTTCAATGATAATAACAGAGTAGATTAATATGGCACATGCAAAAACAAGTTATTGGTGCTTTCAATGGCAAAATGTATTATTGATACCTGTTTACATCCCCCATTGTCAATTTGAATGTATTTGGAAATCAGAAAATATCACTTCCTTCATTTTGAAAATACGTTTGGTTTCAAAACGTCTAAATAAATTTTGCATTGTGAAGAAAATGCCAAGAGGTCATGAGGCATTTGCTTGGGTATCAGCCCTAAGCGTTGATTTTTATATACAATGCATCGTGCGACTACTATTAAGGGTAAACAGAACATATATGTCAGAGGGAATAAAAAGAAGCAATAATCAATTGATTCGTAGCTTATATTATCAATTTACAAGTTAATATTTAATATCATTCATTGAGATTGAAAATATTCATTTCAAATAATTTCATAAAACAAACCTTCAATAGATGGTCTACATTCAAAATCAAGCTATCATTGACTAGAATCAAGAACCCATCACCTTAGAATATATCACTGAGGTGTCAACAGTGGCACAGCCTAGAGCTTTCATAAGCAGTCAGTAGATGGCGCATGTTGACTTTACTACAATCTGATTGGCCCAGATGGCAAATTTCAACTAATGCGCCACCAAATGTCGCTTGGAATAACTGCTACATAAGGAGAGAGCTCAGGCCGAAGGTGATGTATCGATTTATTACGAATTCACTTATTTAACAATCGACTATTGTAATGAAACTTTCAGATCAATTAAAGAATCCCTCGAACTCTAATTTTATGCTAAAAAACCAGAGAGTTGTGCTTTATTTTAAAATATATCGTCAATTTTAGTGCAGCGCAGCCTGCGCAGTTGTAGATTCTAGGTGATGGGTTCTTACTAGAATACCATGCCTTGTAGTCTATCTTTGAATGACGACAAATTAACATAAATTTTAAAATTCAACAATACTAACTTCTAGTTTTTGTAGTTAAAGCATTATCTACCAACATTAAACAGTATTTGATCTGATAGTGAGTGTTAATAAGATCAAATGAGTTTTGCTTCTATAGGTCCCCCCAAAATAATTAAAATAAGACTAAAAATCTGCACCCCCTGGAGAATTGCACACCTTGAAACTGTGCAACCCCTGTCTGGCCCGCCCCCCAAAACTAAAATGGGCCCCCCTAAAATGAAATCCTGGATCCGCCCCTGACAACTGAAAGGTCAAGTCATATCCTTTGATTTTCTACAAATTAATTAAAACACTATTTCTTCAGTCTGAGCTGAATGAAGGAGATCTATGGCGAACTCGTCTTGTTTTTGGTCTTTCATTTCTGGCTTGGTCTGGTAATAATATTTCTTTTAATTCAACATCCTCCTCAATATAGTGAGTTTCACCTGAAAAAATCGAAATTAGAAAATCATAAAAAGTTGTTACAACAAAACTTTCACTGATAGTATTTGCAATTATATTTATTTAATCACAATAAAAATCCCAAAGGAGCATGAAACTGCTGGTTTGGTGCAAATATGTTTTCCATGCTTGGCTATGAAGGACATGGTGCAGACTCAGTTTTGGAAAGGCCAGGATGATGTCATGGAATACTAAGGAAATCAATTCACACATCAATCTAATTCTCTTAATCATATGACTAATCTTGTATCATCACACTGTGCCCTAGAAGCAGGAACAGAGGCTCGTATGTCCTGCGTTATAATATCAAATCCTTCATTCAGAAGGAACAATGATGTGATCAAGAGCATAAGATGGATTCCCAATTAATCTTTAAGAGATTTTTTATCTTGTTATCAGATTTATCAGATATTCAGGAAATGATGTTTCCCAGTTCAGTTCTGAATTTTTCTGTCTTCAATATTCTAGATTTTATTTCTAGTTAAACTGACTTTACAAAAACAGAGAAATTTACGTACCATATGCTGCGACTGCTTTCAATATCACATGAAGACTAATGCCAATAAGACATAGTAGGAGACCAATAGCGTTAACTGCATTCATTTGATCATTGTTTATCACATGGGCTAACACCAACGTACAACATTCCTAGAACAGGAAAGTTAAATTAAATCACAACCAAACATGAGAGACTGATAGACACGTTCCATTATCTTGGCTAGGATTTATAACACAGGCTATAACCAAATACAAATAATTAGACATTCCTAGTAACTCCACATAGTGAAATCACTTGGGACCTAAATTCCTCATTACACGTCATAGCAATCATAAAACACCATTTAAAAATAGGTAATGAAAAATCAAATGTTTGATTTTGTTTTGATTACTTATTATTTTAATGAGATGTTGAAAGCCAGGTGGAATGGCTAATAGTCGTTAGAGCTTCCAATTTGTGATCAAAAGGTGAGTTCAGATCCGACCCTTGGTTTTGTGTAGTTTGTGACTTGAATAAGACACTTTACTGGCGAAGTATCAATGGAATTGGCTAGGAATGAGTATCAGCTATAATTGGGAAGTTAACAATCAACAGACTAGCATCCTTCAAGAGGGAAGTAGTGCCTCACACTCATCTGCTCAGGCCACAGAAATTGGGGTAGCACCCGCCCTCAATAGCCCCACAATGACCATAACTTGTAGAGTTTGTAAAATGTTAATTCTTGTTGATTAGAATACGTCCACAACTATGAGATTTGTCATTCAAAGAAATATTCATTATTTAGAACAGAAACACATAGTTACCTTGAAAACTCCACTTATTGACAGTGTTAGTCCGGATGTAAATGAGAGTAATAGAAATTCACTGAATTCCAACATAAAAGCTAATATTGCACCAAAGGAGAGCAGACCAATAGTCTGCAGTAACAAGTAAATATCAGTGAAGGCAAACACGTGCTTGGACGTCGATATCTCAACACCTGCAAACAAATAAAAGAACATTATATAATCTCTAGACAGTTGCCAGTTATGGTACATCTTTAAATATTGTTTTGAAATATCACGTTAATGCATTTTAAGGAAAAATGTTTTCTTAACAATAAAAACAACTGTCCTATTTTTCATTTAAAAAAATTTATCTACCGTTATTTACAATCAGTAAATGCCTACTCAATGTGCCTGCCATGCCAACAAATCAAAGACAATTTTTAGGTAATTGAAAGGCCTGCTTAATAACAAACAGTTTTTTGTGTTCATGACAAACCATGGTGGCCTTAAGTAATGTGAATGTCTGAGTCAGCCCTCAGTTAAACTCATACACTGCTCCTTATGAATTTAGAATGATCAATTGTTGAAATAGGACGTTTTCATCAGTTTCTTTTACACATTGACAATTTTTCTTTGTCAAATTTTGTTACTACCCCCATTCTTTATCAGAAAAATGATGTTAATACGATACAGCTGATCTCAGTTATCTTGGTGACCAGTTGAGTTATTTCACATTGGCTGCCTGTATAGAGATTTCCGGAAGAAGTGAAGGTATTTTATTTGTTCAGATGAATGTAAGGATGGAATTTGTAACAAACAATCCAACACAATTGACCTCATTTAATAGTTGTTAATTTCACATTCAAAAGTAGCAATGTTTAACTTTTGCAAGAAGTTCTCACCTTCGAAGAAGACACAGAGTGGCATGAGACCTAATATCATCCATGGCTGTATATGATACATCATATCTACAGGATTGGATAAACCTGAAAACAAAATAACACCAAGTAAAGTTAGAACACAAATATGCAAAGTTAATTCATTTGAAACCATGTTTTTGAAGATTTTAGAGTCATTATAAAAAAAAATTCAATTGCTAGCAAAGAATTATTGTAGATTAAAGTCAAAACATTTATCCAGGTCACTGATCTGTACAGTCATGTAGCTGTTTCAAAGGGTACAATCTAACAAAAACAAACGCACTCAAATATGTCAAAAATAACTCGGTCAAACATGTTCTATACATTTTTGAAAATCAAATTTAAAAGTGAAATTGATCGAGAGACTTGAAGTAAACAAGTTGATAAAATGTGTGGGTCTCAAAACAAGCAACTACGTTTAATCAATTTTTTACAGTACTGTGATTATATCAAAGTGACATTTTAACTTTTAAGTGGCCCCTTGATTTTATCAGGTTGTTTTGTACAAAATAGCTGGAACTCTGCCACAGTAAACAAGATTTCATCAGATCAGATAAGATCAAAAATCAAAGTCCACAATAGTATAGATGAGTAGGAACTTAAAGCCCTTTGTGACAATGAGAGTAGTAGCTTTTTTTCTGGTTACATCAGCCTTGTTTTGGATGTGTGAAAGCACACCAATACCAGCTGCAAATGTTTCTACACAAGAATGTATGGGAACACTGGTGAATATGGAAGATGTCATCGCAAAATTGAAAGATGAACTTCATCAACTGAAGCAAGACAAGGCAGTGTGTCATCAGTTAGTGAATTCAACCAGTGGCTCTCTTGACAAGTGTAACAGTGCACTAGTTCAATGCAAATACCAATCCCAAAACGTGCATGATTTATATGATCGTTGCCGCTCAATTACAGCAAAGTGTGAGTAAAGGTTTTAATTGTTCACATGTAACCTCTTTCTGTGTTAATAACAGGCATCATTTTCAAAAAGTTTAATATTTGTTTACTTAAGTGAAGTTTGCAAAGCTGAAAAGCATGCGTCCCTACTAAGCAATGTATCAGTTTCATTTATACGAGTTTCTGCCTTCCTGTGTTAAATCTTATTCCTTCATCTTCTATATATTTTAAGAAGTATCAGTACATCCAAATATCTTGTACATCTGTGCAGATATTTCATTGAGTTTGATTTGGCTGAATGATATAGGTTTCCGATATTTATATATGTTCCGACCTGAAGGTAAAGATCAATTGATATCAAAACATACATAGTCCTCATTCAAAAGTTGATAATTTACTGCTAAGAAGCAAAATAGGCCAGCAATTTTTTTTTCCGCTTAATCATCTCAAATTCAGAGCTTGTACGATTTTCTCATTTTTTTTTGGTTCAATGACCAGTACGTACTACAAATGAAGAAAAACAAACAAACTTTAATTAAGCAGAGTTTTGAGCATACAACTTGTTCCAGGCAGCTTTAATACAATTTGATTTTTACAATGTATGATCTCTACTTCATGGAAAATGGCTTTTTCAGATCCTGCTACTTGCAAGGAATGGTTTCTAGCTGGTTACCAAGGAAATGGTTTGTACATGATTGATCCTGATGGTCCTGGTGGTGTTAAACAGTTTCAAGTGGAGTGTGAGATGAACAGTCATCATGGTGAACCAGTCACCATAATGCATCACAACTCAGAAGACCGTCTCCGAGCTGGAACAGCATGGGAACCAAAGTCATTTGTGCGAAATGTTATCTATGATGCATCCCTTGAACAAATCATTGCAGTCATCAATGAAACACGGGAATGTAAACAGTACATGAAATATGATTGTTATGGGTCGCTGTTTCATCACTCTGGTTATGGAACTTTTCAAGATTGGTATTCACGCGATGGAAAACCAATGGAATCCTGGGGTGGGGCTCCCCCTGGCAGTAAGATGTGTGCTTGCGGTGTGCATAACAGCTGTGACAAACCTGGTCTGAAATGCAACTGCGATGCTGATGATACAGTGTGGAGGAAATTGATCGAGAGACTTGAAGTAAACAAGTTGATAAAATGTGTGGGTCTCAAAACAAGCAACTACGTTTAATCAATTTTTTACAGTACTGTGATTATATCAAAGTGACATTTTAACTTTTAAGTGGCCCCTTGATTTTATCAGGTTGTTTTGTACAAAATAGCTGGAACTCTGCCACAGTAAACAAGATTTCATCAGATCAGATAAGATCAAAAATCAAAGTCCACAATAGTATAGATGAGTAGGAACTTAAAGCCCTTTGTGACAATGAGAGTAGTAGCTTTTTTTCTGGTTACATCAGCCTTGTTTTGGATGTGTGAAAGCACACCAATACCAGCTGCAAATGTTTCTACACAAGAATGTATGGGAACACTGGTGAATATGGAAGATGTCATCGCAAAATTGAAAGATGAACTTCATCAACTGAAGCAAGACAAGGCAGTGTGTCATCAGTTAGTGAATTCAACCAGTGGCTCTCTTGACAAGTGTAACAGTGCACTAGTTCAATGCAAATACCAATCCCAAAACGTGCATGATTTATATGATCGTTGCCGCTCAATTACAGCAAAGTGTGAGTAAAGGTTTTAATTGTTCACATGTAACCTCTTTCTGTGTTAATAACAGGCATCATTTTCAAAAAGTTTAATATTTGTTTACTTAAGTGAAGTTTGCAAAGCTGAAAAGCATGCGTCCCTACTAAGCAATGTATCAGTTTCATTTATACGAGTTTCTGCCTTCCTGTGTTAAATCTTATTCCTTCATCTTCTATATATTTTAAGAAGTATCAGTACATCCAAATATCTTGTACATCTGTGCAGATATTTCATTGAGTTTGATTTGGCTGAATGATATAGGTTTCCGATATTTATATATGTTCCGACCTGAAGGTAAAGATCAATTGATATCAAAACATACATAGTCCTCATTCAAAAGTTGATAATTTACTGCTAAGAAGCAAAATAGGCCAGCAATTTTTTTTTCCGCTTAATCATCTCAAATTCAGAGCTTGTACGATTTTCTCATTTTTTTTTGGTTCAATGACCAGTACGTACTACAAATGAAGAAAAACAAACAAACTTTAATTAAGCAGAGTTTTGAGCATACAACTTGTTCCAGGCAGCTTTAATACAATTTGATTTTTACAATGTATGATCTCTACTTCATGGAAAATGGCTTTTTCAGATCCTGCTACTTGCAAGGAATGGTTTCTAGCTGGTTACCAAGGAAATGGTTTGTACATGATTGATCCTGATGGTCCTGGTGGTGTTAAACAGTTTCAAGTGGAGTGTGAGATGAACAGTCATCATGGTGAACCAGTCACCATAATGCATCACAACTCAGAAGACCGTCTCCGAGCTGGAACAGCATGGGAACCAAAGTCATTTGTGCGAAATGTTATCTATGATGCATCCCTTGAACAAATCATTGCAGTCATCAATGAAACACGGGAATGTAAACAGTACATGAAATATGATTGTTATGGGTCGCTGTTTCATCACTCTGGTTATGGAACTTTTCAAGATTGGTATTCACGCGATGGAAAACCAATGGAATCCTGGGGTGGGGCTCCCCCTGGCAGTAAGATGTGTGCTTGCGGTGTGCATAACAGCTGTGACAAACCTGGTCTGAAATGCAACTGCGATGCTGATGATACAGTGTGGAGGTCGGACTCTGGATATTTGACTGATAAGTTCTATTTGCCTGTTACAAAAATGGCTTTTGGAGATAATGGTGGTTCCTGGAACAAAGGCTATCACAGATTGGGTGCCCTTAGATGCCATGGATAAGTTCTATATATTGACGTTTATAGTATGGAACTGTAAAATAACTTTTTCCTTTCTTGTAATCAATAGAGTACTACCAAAAATGTTGGGACTTCTCTGCCAACAAATGTGAATATACCAACAGTTCTATGATACCACCAATTTGCATTTTTAAAAGTAGCAATTTATAGTAATCAATACATTATTAATATCAATGAAGTAATTTGTACAAAGAGCTCAGATTAAGTTGGCTGTTATATGGTCAGCTGTATTTGTTTTTGTGTGACTGTGAAATTGGAATGTTATACTTCAAAGTTCAATAAACTTTCCACATGTGTGTAATTTTGTACCACCCTGAATAATCAACTAACACTATAATTTCTTTTACTGTATAACCCCGCAATTGAGCGCATGCGCCTATATGCAGAAGAATGCATTTTGCGCTCAAAATTTTTAAATTCAAATTCGCGCAAAATAGGCGCATGGGCCTAAAGGTTTCGCGGTTAGGCCCATGTTAACTGGGCGCTCCGGATATAGGCGCACTTTTGACATGTTAATTTTAACACTCGTTTTATCAAATTTCTCGCAAAATAGGCGCATGGGCCTATAGGTTCCGTGTATAGGCGCATATTCATGTATAGGCGCATGCGCTCATTTGCAGGGTTATACGGTAAGTATAAAACATAAGTCACTTACAGATCAGCCCCATCCTGACATTTCAAACCGTTTATTGATCACTGTCCAGTCAAATGGAGCTCAGAGCGGTAGTTAAAAAAAATTTAATTCGCAAGAGCAGCACTGATCTTTTCTTTCATTCAGATTTTTTTTACAATAAAATTTTAACATAGATTTCAATGAAGTAAGTGGAAGCAGCTAATTATGTCGAAAAAAAAATTCAATGTCTGTCAAGTCACCATCCCACCAATAACTAATTGAAATCAATAATTTGTCTTGTAATATTTGTTTTTGGCCACAGTAGCAGTAGAAAGTTTAGCACCAAGGTTTTTGTATAAAAATTAAATGTATCGTCGGGCAACATGTCACCGCAGCTACCATGCTTTCGCATCCTGAAACCGTTGACCTCTCTTGTAAAATCACACGTTTTTTTACGTCGCTGACCATTCTGGCAACAACCCAAATCTCTCTTCTTTGTTCCCAAACGACTTTTCTTCTGTTTAAATAACTATGAAGCCCAAACTAAAAGTTTTCTCATCAGTGGTCTAAAAATGGCAAGTTTCGCGCGTTTCCTGTAAGCGACTTGACCTCGTTCCCAAATGACCTTTCATTTGTATATCAAATGCCGTAAGCAGGTCACTTCAACTATTTGTTCTTGGTCAACACGGGTTTTTGTGACCAGTTTTGTAAAATGTCAGAAGCGTGTTGGAAATCAATTTAGGTGTGATTGAATAGCTAAAAGGTGACTTTATTTGTGTAAGTTGGAAACAAGTTTCAACTTTTCATCAGGGAAGAGATTTTTAGGTGATTTGCTTAGCTCTGCGGTGGGGCAGACGACAATGCTATGCACAAAATTAATGTATTTTAGACAATGATAATAATCGCTTCCGTCTTTTTAAAGGAGTCTCCAAATTTTATAGCACAAACCTAACTTGAATAGAATGATGTCATCTTTTGATCCGAAACTCTTTGCATAGACTTATTTTTCCCCCCGCCAATTTTAGTGTAAGTTATAATTTATTTTAGCTGTCATTCACTTTACCAGTCTCTTGAAATGCGAGCAGTTTTTTGTTTGTGAAACATTGAGAATTAAGATGGAGCTTTATATAAAAACCTTGTTGTTAAACTTTCTAATATTTGTCTCGTCTCCTACGTGTATTGTCAATCTTGACCTGTAATGTAATAGTCATCTCAATGTTTGAAGATCATAATGTACGTCACATTTCGGTTTGTAACAAACATGAAAGGTATTATTAACTAATTAGCAGTGAAAAATGATCAAGTTTGAAAGCATCAATTTTGTTACATGTTATCAACTAAGCCTTTTTATTTGTCAGAACTACTTTTAGACAGGAAACATTAGGATAGTCATTGTTTGATTGAAAACACAGCGACTCAAACCATGCTACATGTTGAATCTTCAAAATTCATTTGGTATACATCAGGTGATGTTATTTATAACGTTTTGGCTAAATGCTATTTACTAAATTATAAGAGTTGGTAATTGAAAATTCTGTTTAAACTGCAAATTATGCCTTTAACAAGCAAACTCTGTGGTGATTTGTTCAAACTTGAGAGGACCCGAAATGGGTAACTGGTGAACGGAAAATATTTCTTTACCTATTTCTTTCTTCTGTAGCAGTACTTGCGCCAATGTCCATCTAATCCCACTTATAGCCGAGGCAGCCAGCACCAATAGAAATCCCTCCAAGTCAAACTGGGTGGAATGATAAGTGAACATGAACAGACCTAACGATATGAACACCACAATGACTGCTAGCGACCAGCGCTGGAAGAAACAAAGTAAATACTTAGTTTTCCATGTTAAACAAATAGTAAATTTTTAGGTTTTTTTAAAAAGATATAGTGAAAAAAATCAAATAACACGGCTACTAAAAATTGTATTAAAATCAAAAGATTTCTTTTCAATTTAGCACGGTAAACATTTTTTATAAAAAAATGAAATGTTACTAATCTCAAAGAATGCAGTGGACAGAAAGCAATTCCAGAAAGGTAAAGATTATTAGTAGCATTGGTTTTTTGTCTAAAGAAAATAATTGCATAAATAGCAGAAAAAATACATGTTTTAGAAATATATTCCAACATTTACAAAACCATGTACAGAGGTCTTAACAAAAACATGCATTGTATTTTTTGTGCTATTGATATGGCCAAAAACAAACATTTTCAAATGCATTAAATACAAATGAAAGTCTGTAAATGGAGGCCACCTGCATAATTTAAACAACCATATAAATCAAGATGGTGCATAAAAATGAATAATGGATATGGATGCTGGTGCATTAATGAATTTAATATTAAAACTCTTCCGCTTGTTACAGCCATACGGGGCATGGCTAGACAATTGATATAAAAGGCTAAAATCTATACAATGCAAACCATGAAAGGCTCAAATCTATTCTTTTTCCAAGTTGACTCAACAAGACAGGAAGTAAAATCACTGTTGCCTTCAGTCGACAACTACAGAACATTCAGTGTGTGTATTGTTTACAACTTAACAAAATCTACTAACTCATTTAAAACTCTTTAAATGCAAGATGAATGACTTGGGTTCCAAGAAATAATTATCTGTGATTAATTTGTTTGGTGTTCAAATACTGATTTGAATTTTTAAACTTTCAATTCCCTGCTGATAATGGAAAAAAAGTACAACAGCTGAATTTGTAGTTTGTCAGTCAAAATAACTATCATTCATTTTTTACAGCTGAAGTCAGGAGTTGTTCAATGTTCATTTAGGTGGATCAACACCATATACTGTTTGGTTCTTGATAGCTGTGCTATTTCATTTGATTTCATTTAATATTAAAGATACTGCCTCCTCCCTGGTTCCGATCTGGCGTCAAAATTCAAATCAACTAGAATTTTGTGTATGAGTCCTTTGATGAACATGATCCGAGTAAAAAGTTCAAAAAAATCTGTAAACTAGGGGCTTTTGGGAGCTTTTTCAGATAAAAAGCTCTCAAATAACCCTTTACACTTACAGATTTTTTTGACTTTTTTTGACTTTGAATTTTGATGCCAAATCGGGACCAACAAGGAGAAAGTATCTTTAATGTTTTCATTATGAAAGGAGAATATGGTAGGTCAATTACAAAAAGTTGCACGGAATACTAAATTGGTCTAATTGATAAGCAGAAAAGAGTAAACATTTATTGGAGCACTCACCCATTTCTCTAACTTGAGCAACAGAGCAAACAATAAAATAAACACTATAGATGTTGATTTTGTCATAGTATACCTGAAATCACACAAACAAAATTAATAAATACATTATAATTAATTGTAAGAAATCAACAACATTCAAGAATTTAATTTCACTACTGAGTTGCCAACAAATTACTCTGAATTTACACTAAAACACTTCCAGTCTGCCATTTTCTGGTGTTTTTCTAACTACTAAAGCATAACTATCATTATGCAAAAGTTTGAAAATTTGCAAGGCCTATAATAGTTTACATTCAAGGAATCCCTCAATGGAGGTTTCACAAGCAAGAGAGAATAGAAAAGGGGTTTTATGAATACTGATGAATTCTAAAAAAATGTATGTTGAAAGCATGAAAAGGCATGGAATGGAATAAATTTATTTATTTAAAAAAATATTCCAAAAGGCATAAAACTAGAGAAAGACTACTAAAAAGGTTCTGCTGACTGGCAGGAATCATGTAGAGATGTTCTAGAAACACAGTCAGAAGGAAAATTACCTTGACAGTTTCGACAGTAAGCTACATGTCTTGATCACAAAAACTCACGTCAGATGGTGTGCCTGAGGAGGATGAAATGTTTGTCTCGCACGATGTAGTGTCCCTGTTTACAAATACCCCGATACCTGAGTCTCTGAACATTATTCGCTTGGAAAATGATTTGACATTGGTTGATAGAACCAAACTCACGCCTACGGATATCATTGAGTTGTTAAGAGTTTATTCTCACCACCACCTATTTCTCTTTCAATAGTGTGGTATATCGGCAGAAGTTTGGAACTGCTATGGGCAGCCCGGTTTTCCCGGTGGTTGCGAATCTGTTCATGGAACATTTGGAAAGTGAGGCTATTGCGTCGTCCCCTGTGGACATACGCCCTA
>JAOXYC010177580.1:0-13056 GCA_028565715.1 Phoronis pallida
CTTAATGCAGGTTCTGGCTTCCTTGGCGATGGTGTCTTTTTACCCGTAGATTCTAATCGTGGTGTAGCTGACTTCACGCGTGGTGATGACTTTGTTACTGGAGGCTTAATACCACTTGGCTTTGGAATTGTTGTTGCCTTCTTAGCAGGCGTCTCCTGAAAGAGGAACACAATTTAAAATCAAAAATGATTTTTTTATTTTAAAGTATTTTGATGTTAACAAATTAGAATTAAACAAAAATCTAACATAAAATATTAAAATATGATCAGGTGTTGCCAAGCCAATATTACAGTCAGGATGAAAAGTTTGGTCTACACAGAAAGCGAGTGAGATATTTCATCAAAATATATGCCATTAAATATTCATCAACCATCCGAAAATACAATATCATGGTTGACAATTTAATTATTATGTTATAATTATATGCCAAGAAAATCAAAGAATGCATCTGGCCCTGAAGACATCAAGCGACCTCTATGAACGAGAATATAGATCAATTTTAGAATTCACACTGAGCTCGAGTTTACGACAGCCTATTGCTTAATACCCCTGTGTCAGCAATAATAGCACTGAGAATTTCAGTGAGAAAAGAAGCTAGTTGGCAGTTCCGGATATATCTGTGCAGTAAGATTTGGGATATTTGTGGAATGATACGAAATAAATGAACAAAATGGAATCCTATTTAGTAATATTACACCTACATAGTTATGCAGTGTCTATAATATCTAGTCGCTGACTCAATCATAGTTAACATTGAACCTGCAAATGATGGCATAGGTCAGCCACTTTTTCCAGTTTTCATCTTTAACTGGTCATGTTAGTTTTAACACCCTATTGATCATGACTTATTTCAATGATCTGCCTCGCAGCTCGGTATATCTTGCCAAACCTGAAGCATTAAATGCCTCGTTAATTTGTAATAAAATTGTCTGTAATTTGAAGAAAGCATGCACATTAATCAACATGGCCTTCACGTTTTCCCACGCAGGCACCTAATTTTGTTTTTTCATTTATAAATTGCAATTTAGCTGTACGGCCAATTAGATATTTTGTAATGCAAAACACTGGCCAACACCAGACCTCTACATGAAATTAAACCTGCTCTGCTAAATAGGACAGACAAGTTTGCAAATTTTCTCCAAAAGGGGCATACTAAAAAAACCCTGATCTTATTTACACCGAGTCTCATGGATAATTTATTCTAGCTGCTTAAATGTATGGTCATAAAGCTCTACTGATTTTAACGAAGCTTTCTGTCAACTTGATTCTTCATAGAACGGAATGCCTATTTGGCACCTTAGTGGACATTGATTTATCATAGAATCAGAGATCATGCAGTTTAACATTTAAATCTTACCTTCTTTACACCTTTTTCTTCCTCTACCCCACTATCGGATGATCCATCTACAACATTACAGAGATATCAAAGTAATTTCACAAGATAAAGGACCCATTAATATATGTCATCACCAGATAACAACATCATTGAATAGCGATGCAAAAATTTAATTAAGTCACAGAGCAACTTCAGTGATGATTGTAAAACTTGAAAATATCCATTTATGAGAAAAAATACACCAACATTGGTGATTTTCATTGTGTTTCAAATACATCACCATACCTGTATTCGAGTATTATCAAGAAATTAGAATCCAGAACTGAGATGAATAATGCCAAAGATGAGAAACAAAACAGAGTTACTGATCCAAATACTTGAAATCTCGATTTATCAACACTGTTGTCCTCAGTGACAATATACTGTGTGAAGTGGTATTCTAGATCCTGATTAATGTATAATATTGATCACCTAGTCTTCCCATGGTGACTGACGAAGCCAATTTCATTTATCTCAGAGCTTAGACAATTATCGCTATTTTTGAAAGTTCAATAATCGAAAATAGACAAGGCCTAATCCATTCAAAATACTCAACCAATTAAAAAATAAACACACTCACACAGTTGGAATACAAAAAATAATTGTAAAATCAACATGACTGGTGTGCATCCGGAAATTGACCACATTTTTTAAACCATCTCATTTGAAAGAATTGCCGTCAGCATCCACCTTTGGTATAAGCCCCTGACAGCCCTTTTTTCACCAGTTTCATTTCAACTGCACAGGGCATTCGTTAATGGGTATGGTTCATAAGCGTCTAAAGGTAGATTTTGTGTACAACAACAAACAACACGGGAAGGAGTTAGCAACATGCGCAAAACATGCAGACCTTGTTAAAGGTCTTGTTTATTGACGTAAACGAGAAATATTGTGTGTATTATTAAGGAAAAATTTTAAAAATTGTAATGTTTTTTTAAATGTGAATGAATGTCCTATCTTTGTATGGATCAGGTAGATATTCCCGGGTAGATATCCCTGGGTAGATATCCCCGGGTAGATATCCCCGGGTAGATATCGTTTCAATGAAGATTCCAGCTTGCATGTTTGTATGGTTAAACAGTGTAGATCTATTATCAAATATGAACTACGTAGACTGTTGGCAAATTTCTGTCATCAGTGAGTTACTTGAATTCCCTAATTACTGCTGTATTTTTATAGATAATTATTTTTAAAAAAAACATGTAACACCCAAAATTACTTTTAAAAATACTAAATACTTTGCCATAAAACAAATAAAAGAATTCACATCAAAAGCATTGCTGTGCTACCAACATATTAATTAAACAAAATAGAAACGTGGAGTGATTTTAATTGCAGAAACCCCAAGCCACGACTTGCTTACGCTGAATGTCATTGTCAGTTATAGGCATTGACCATTCTTCTGTCTCGTAAGACAGGGTTTTTAATAAACCTTTCCCATCTTTAGGAATTGTGTCTTGATAGGAGTCGAGGTCCCAAACTAAAGTACAAGGAAATTAAAACAAAAATTCAGTTTTAAAAGAACGTATACTATACTCAATAAATACAACAAAAAAACAGGTTTGAATAAATTTCTAAGACAGTTGATTTTAATAAAGCTCTTACGGAACTTAAAATCAAAAAAAAAAATTGTTTTCACTTTTTTCAATTCTAAAATTTTGAAGTTTAATTGCAAGGTAATGGGAGTATAGGATTACTATAAGGTTGGTAGATAGGCGCAAAATAAACAATTAGTACAATTTTGCTAATCAAAATAAACATGTTCCAAAAGAAATGGGCTGTTTTTAGTGTTTTATGATAGCATAATATTAACTTACAGTTTGCATCTCCTTAGTGGTCAAATTTCTAACGTTAATAATTTAATTTTGGACACACTTTGAAAAAAGATATAAAGTCATATTTTTAACATTTGCACACAAGGTGGTGCAAACTATTTTAATGATTAATGCACTCATTCATTATCATATAGTCAAACCAACATGCTATTAACATAAAAACTACAAAATGTTACGGTGCAAATTATCAGACATGGGTGCAAACTATCCAGTTAACATGGTGCAAATCATCAAACACGGGTGCATATTATCAAACACGGGCAAAATATCAAACACGGTGCAAACAATCAAACACAAGCAAATCTAGATAGACAATGGTTGACACTGCTAAACAAACAACCTAGAAAAAATATAACCACACAATTAAATGACTGATGTTGTGGATTGAGCAGTGAATCAGTGATGGCTGGTTGGTATATCATGAATGGCATTCCCAGAACTAAGGAGATTTTGGGAAACCTTTGTATTTTCTAGGGAATGCCTCCCTTATTTCCTGCAAACCCTTACAATTTTTAATTGTTTTGTTGAATTAGATGTCCGTAAAAAAATTGAATGAATGAATACTAGACTGAACTTTGATGAATATTTTTGGAAATCATTATTCTTTTGTACAAATTTTATTTGTGTTTTTGACCATCCTGTATTGCCAGAAGAACAAATTCAATATACGACATTTTGAAAAAAAAAACGTCACACTAAGAGGAGTTATTTATTAATACATGTAAATGGGTCAGTGGGTTGAAGCTATGATTCCTAACTATTGATTTCAAATGCTTTGACATTTGTAAGCAAGCAAATCTACAATCAATGACACTAGACTCTGATGTGTTGTTTCCTAGCGATTCTTCTTTCAGCAATACAATGTTAGTTGAAAATCTGAATATTGAGTTTTTTATTGGCCGTTTTTGCAAGACAGTTTCCTCCTCACAATAGTGCAGTATATTTGAGAAAGAGGCAATGTTCAGATTGTTAAAGCAACAATGCAACGCTGAAGACATGCTGATGCTACTATAGAAATTTTTTTGAAGACACAGCTTAACTTCAACTCTCCCAAAGTTTCTTTTTTCTAAATTCTTTAATACTAAGTATATTCTGAACAATTTCATAGCTGTGACTCATGTTTCTAACGATACATCGTGAAAATGGACGATGTATAGTTTAAAACTTGGAGTCGCAGCTATGAAATTGTTCAGAATATACTTATTTATAAAGACAATAGCACCACAATTTGGTTTTTGTAGTATGCTTGTTCTAAATTAAGAATTTAAAACAAAAAACAAAAACAAAACAATAGCACCACTGTTTCTTCTTTTGGACTGTAAAACTGTATGTCTGTGTCTTCAATGAAATTTACATGTAGGAGGGTTGATTACCTGATACAAACTAACTACCGGTACAGGATTCAAAGTAAGTGGTGAAATACCTGTACACTGACTCAATGCTCAAACTCCAACAAAACATAAGATAGCAAAAGTCAAGCAATGTCTTGGTTAAAGTTCAAGGCACTTTAATGTAATTCATAAATTATTATGTCTTTCCCATTTGTAAAAGAAAAACTGAAAAAACTTTTCTTTTTATAAAAAGAAAAGTCTTTTATCAGAAATTAACTTGTTTCTTTTTTAATATAAACTGATCTTAATCGGCTAAGATACTCAAGGAACTTAAAACCATGACAGGGCTTGACAAACAGACAAACAAAAGTAACTGAAAAAAAATATGAACAATGATTCCACCTTTCTTCCTGATGGTCGTTGGTCTTCCGTGTGCTGTGGTTCTTGCTGGCGTTGTAGTCTTGCCAGACTGAGCACTGGTTTTATGAGGGGTACTTTGTGTCCTACTTGACTGTGGCTTAGATGCTGTTCGTGGGGATGCTTCCTTATTTGGCAGCAGATTTTTGGAGGCGGGTGACCTACCGCCCGATTTGGGGGTAGTGGGTGCCCCAGTTGTTTTCCTTGGGGTTTTATTTGTTGCAGGTTTTGATGTAGTGTTCGATTTTGGTTTTGATTTTTTCTCTGATAGATCAATCGGTGGTACTTTGGGTTGACTTTCAGCTTTGCTGCCATTTTCAACCTGTGATGCATCAGGTTGGGGTGTTTGTATGATTGACTCATCAGGTTTCTGAATTATCAGTTCATCAACAGGTGGGCTATTTTTCTCTGGGCTGGTGGGCATTTCTAGATCTTGCACAATCAGAGGTGGGGAAGTTGCTGGTTCCTGTGCAGGAAGAGCTGACTTCTCAAATAGTGTGTCCTCTATGGGAGGCTCTAATGGCACAGGGGAATCTCTACTGATTTCATTGCTGGATAATTCAGAAATAACAGGCTGATTCTGAATGACAACAGCCACAGATTCAGTGTCAGTATTCTCAGAGTAAGGTTCTAACTTTTCATCTAGTCCAGATGGTACTAATGGTTGAGCACTGACCTCAATGGTTGTATGGTCATTTTCCACTGGCTCAGAAAGCAGGTCGTCAACACCATCTTGTTTTATTGGTTCAGGAGGGTCTAAGGCCACACTGGTGGGAACATCAACTTCAGTTTTTACTTGCATTTGACTTGGTTCTAATACAGGACCATTTAATCCTGTTGAGAGTTCAGGAAACTCTGAGGTTTCATCTGTGACTGCTGTTTCTAATGCAAAAGGATTTGGGTGATGGACTTCACCAAAAGGATTTTGGATTTGTTCAGTATTCTTTTGAATGATATCAGACTGAATTTGATCAATGAATGGGTTTGCAATGTTTGTATTCTCAGAACCAGATAACAGATCTATATTTAATGGTGCATTCTGAGAAGTTTCTCTATTGATCTCAGTAAAATCACCACCAAGAAGGTCAACTTGGTGTATATCTGAGTTGTTCGTAGCAGTTCCACTATTAACGGAACTTCCATGGCCATTCATTATAAGATCTGGAGAAGGCTCATGCTCTGTCCTGACAGGATCAATGAATGGATTCTGACTCACACTTGGCGAGTTGAAATCTAGCAGAAGTCCGCCATTACTGGGTTGCGGGTCACCAATAGGTGGCAACTCTTTCTGAACAGGTAAAAGGTCAGGGGTGAAAGGGTCAAATTCAAAACCCCCTGAAGGTGGATTTTCAGGTTTAGAAGTTGTGGCACCAAAGCTGAAAGGGTCATTTGGGTCACTATGGAAACTTTGTTCATTCATTGTGTTGCCTAGGGAAGCATTCCCACTGTGGGTATCTAGTGCCGACATGTCATCTAAAAAGAACATAGAAATGGTTAAATATATTAGCAAAACACTCGTATTAAGTTTTGGTGCAATTTATTATAATCTATTCCATCTTTGAGGCGGATCAGAAACCCTGTTTTTGCGAAGTTGAATCTCCGGTTAGATATCTTTGCCAATGTGTGTAGCTTTTTAACTGGATTTTGTAAAAAGGGATTTAATTAATGGTAAGTGCAAATTAAAATTTGAAATTACAATTGTTTGAAGAAATGTTTCCTAACTAATCTTGGAAGAGGCGTAGTGTCTTTTTACAACAAAAACAGGGTTCCTTACTCACACAGTGTTCCACAGGTGACCAGATTACTATGTTACAATACCCTAAATACCATACCGGCAGGCGTCATTGTGTAAGCTTTTGTCTTGTTTTAAAATGCTGAAATCACGAAGCAATGATCGTACATAATATTGAAAAAGCTAAGTAACAACAAAATCAAACTTTAAGTGACTGACAGTTCTTACATCGTACAACACCGCAACAAGATGCAAAGATGTTACAGGCGCCTAACTTCTAACACTCAGGTCACATGACTCTCTCGGGGGATATCTGGAACAATTTGTCAATTGCTTGCGCATTTCAAAAGGATTCACACATTTAATCAATTTGTCAGTAAGATGTCGTTTGAAGATCATTTGAGATATTTTTGCCCCTATGTCAATGCACACTTAAAGGAGCTACAGTAAATTGCAACGCCATTTATTCTAATGACCAACTTACAAAAAAACTTCTTTTTATAGCTGAATAGAAAAAAACCATGGATTTGAAAAGCTGCATTTCAAATGAAGCATAGATCCCATCTAAAACACCTAAATAGTACAGTGGTTTAGTCAAGAAATGACATCAACTAAAATACTTCTTTTAGAAAATTTGTGTAGCTTTATAATTAGAATTAAACAGGTGGGGGACACGCTCATTAGAGGGTTTCGAAAGTCATGGTATCTAGTTTTTCATACAATCCAATCTCATTTTTTTGGTTTCGATATGAATGGAAAACGCCCGAGATTCATAGCAATGACTATAGTTTCACATTAATCTTTATGTATTGACTTTTTATATGGGCTCAATATCACGACACCCTAGGGACATTTTTGCTATCCTAGTACATACAAATATGCTTAGTTCCCACATGTCTAATTGTTCTATTATAATCTTCAATTATTAATGATTAATGCAAGGCTTCGGGGCAAGTGTGTCTCTAATTGTCTTTTGTTATGAGGAATACCAGTAAAAAATAAATTATGCGTTGAAAATTGATGCATTATTGAAGCATCAATCAGACTCTGAGCCTACTGTCATCACAATGACCTCAGACAACTAGGTAAAATGAGCACTTTTTTATTTTAATCTAATAAAAAACATATTGAAATGCAAATCATGTATTATGTCGGCCTACTCTTTATTCTATTCATTTTTGTAATTCTTTGATAAATATATCGTTGTGAATTAGAAATGGAAAAAATGCAGTAGGCTATGACGTTTACAGCATAAGTTGAAAAACTCAACCAAGTTATGTTGGCCTGCCAGCTGTACACAAGCTACAGATTCCGAGTTTGATAAAAAATCAAGCAAATGGAATTTTATTTTCACAATGATTTTTATCTAGCAGCAATTTGAGATCTACACAAACTTGACATATGGCATCAACTGGGTTGTTATTAGACTTGAACACTAATTCAATTAGAGAGATAATTTGCTGCAGTCAGGACTTGAGCAAAAAATGAGTTAAAGGAAATTCAGCGCTGTAATGAGCTTTTTAAAAAGTCAGTCTGTACAAAAGTCTGTTCCTTTACAATCTTATTCACCAATATTTATTCTTATCACTGATCACTTTCAAGCTTTACCACACATGAAAACAATACACACTGACTGGTCTTTTGAAAGTTCAGTGTTAAATGGCGTTTCAATGGAAAGTGAATGCAAAGATTACCAATGCAACAACAAAGAGCAAGATCTATTCACAATCCATCGCAAGCTATTCGAGAAACACTTCAAGGATTCACAAAATGCTGTCAATATCACATCAAGAAATAGACAACAGCGTGAAATGAAAAATGAAATCAACACTCACCTTGTAGACTAGTAGCCGGGGTCTCAGTTTCAGCCATGCGACGGTAGTTCAACACAGAGATTTTTTCTGGCTAGTCCAACTCAAGTACACAACAAGGGTTTATGCTCAATTTCTGTCACAAATCCACACTTGTTTGTAAAGCTTGAGGTGGATAACGCCAACAAAAAGAGCCGGTAGTTCAGTTTATCATTGGAGAAAACCTTTCTCTACTGTGAACCACTGTAAAGGAATAGACATTGATTATTGGGGCTCTCTATGATAACTATTAACCGGTATTCATACAATGAGACAATGGGGTGGAAATAGTGGCAGGTTTTTAATCAATAATTGTCAGTTTATTTGATGAGTTCATTGATGGTTTTAATCGGTGAAAACAGAGAGAAGTAGAGACAAAGGAAATATGAGAGTATGAAGAGGAGTGTTAATATTGGTTTTTATTTGAACTTTTAGTATAATTCACATAAAAAAGTACATTTCAAGTAACTAAAAACAAGGCTTTTGAAAAAGCTGATTGCTAAGTTTTGAGTGTTTTAAAAGCCAAATGTAAGTGTTAAGTATTACATGTACATGATGAAACATTCATACATTGTCAAATCAAACAAAAACATTTGTGTAAGCTTTTTTATTTAAATGCTTTAAACACAAAATCATAACAAAGTCGCAAAATCAGAACAAAGGTTTGACAAATTACTATTATTAACCACAAAAATGTGGTCACTTTAAAAAAGAACTTAGTATTTTCTAACTTATTTTTATAATAAAATCAGATGTCAATGATAAATAAAAGTATAAAACACCTTTATAGATTGAATATGTGTTAGAACTGTACTTAACTTTGAAAAACCAACACCTGAAGAATACATTGTTTGCACACCAGCATGGTTTTATTATATTTTAAACTAGTACTTTTATTATTTTTAAACGAAACTGTGACAATGGATGTTGAAGCTAAGGCAGAAGTGATCCTGATCTGATATTCCCCATTGTGAGCCCCATATTGATTTGTTGAGGTTCTCTACCATAATTTAGTACTAATTAACACAACAGGAGGCAAACTTGAAAATATTATGATAATAAATTGATGAAATTAACATCATAAATTGCTTGATAATAGTGTGGTGTATAGAAAACATCCCAATGTTGAACACCGTTGTAAAAACAGCTAGGTTGTTTGAACTGGAAATCCATTCTCCATGTTTTAAGCACAAAAAAGAATTTGATTGCCATTTATAATCAAACATGTCTGGTAGTATCACAACTAGTCCTGATAGATACTAGAAGGTAAATTTTCTTCATAACACACTGTCAAAACCCCCATTTTCTGGAATTGGGATACACAGTGAATACAAGTTGTAACTATGGCAACTATCCACAGGTAGAAATAGCAGACAGGTGAGAAATAGCTGGCCCACCTGGCTCCGTAATTAACAACCTGGTCAGACACAATTTACCACATACCTCGGGATGTTGTGAAACTATACTCCCCCACTACAGATTTCAACAGCAAGTGTCTCTACTTGAGCAGCAAAATGTGATTCTCACAATGAATGGGGAGTTAATACAACATTTTATTGAGATTTTGAAAATCACAGAACCAGCCCCTGAAAATCTCATTCAATACAATGTTGTTTTATTTAGAACTCCCAATGAAATTGAGAACTGGGACTTACAATTCCACCCTTGTAGATCTACCTAGAGCTATATGCAATCATGCAATGTGATGCACTAATTGCATCAGGATTATAGGCTATAATTAACCAACTTAATCCTGGTATGTGCTTGTTTTGACAAGATGACTGCATGAGGATCAACACTTTTAAGTTTTCTTTGATGGGCCATTAACTAACCCTAGTCAATTAACTCATTACATAAGTACATACCTGTTTGCAAGACAGTCAAGAAAACAAACTCCCCTTCAATATGAAACTCCCCTCCCCCAATAAGTTAGGCCTATACCCAAGCTTTTGCAGTTTGAGTTAATTAAAACTAAAATATTTGAATGACCCTTTGAAATCTGAAAAAAAAATTCTGACCCGTTACAGGAAAAAAAAATTTCAGATTCCAAATTTACCTCTGAATACTGCTGTCTCAGTGCTCAGTGATTCATAAATTATATTTTATTAAAATTCCCTTCAGTAACAAAATGGACAAATTTAGTCTCTACAAAATGTGTAATTTTAAGGCCCTGAACATTTCATACATTTAAGGATTTCGAATGTAAACTAAATAGGCCTACCTTTTAATAGTCAACGAACGTAAATTGCTTAGGTCCACATAACAGACACTAAGTTTTGCAATGGCCAGGGCTATGTCTGACCACAGCTTTCAAAATATCTAACAGCTGAGAGCCTATTGATATTTTATGTTATTGTTAATAAGTAAACTGGCATTTATGCATTCTTGTGTAATTACACAGTACATTGAATGTTATCAATACCAATAACATTAAGGTTATAAAGGCTGAATGAAGTATAGAGTTGTGACTATCACATAACATAGAAGTGTGCAGAGTGTGTATGTTGTAATTATTTATAGGTACACACATCTAGTTAAAGATATTCCTAGAACTGTTAAGCAATGCTTGAAATGTGACGACGACCTATAACCTATTGACAATGAAATACAGATCCCCGGGTACAGATCATACATAATATATTTGTTTTAAATTCAAAAGCTCAAAATTAAGCACCATACATTCAATCTGTTAATCAAACTTTACCACTGCACAAATAACAAATCAGGATTGGGCTGTTAAATTAAAAACTAACACACCTGTGGACTTAGTTGTGAAATACTCCCAACAGGTCAGTGCATGGTCATGCTATCATGGGTTCTTCAGTCCCCAACATTCCATAGTAACACACAAGATAGTACTTATAAGTGACAATTGACAAACAATGAACAGTGTGTACAGTGTCCCAGGGCAGTATTTGAACAGTGAGCAGGGGCACTGTTTGAATTGAAGAAGGAACAGTTATAGATCTAAGCTTGGTCAAACACCACAACATAGAGCATGTTTGATTTAGAATTAGCACATCACTATTTAGTCCTATGTGTCTCACAGTCTCAGTCAGGGACTCTGTTCACAAAAATTGCACAATATTTATGTCCTGATTTATGTCAAACTTTCTGTAAGGGTCAGAATTGATCATTGACGGTTGTAAAACTTAGGAAGATATAGATACATGTCATCTGCTATGGTAGTGGTTTTTTATTTGAAAAGTAAAAAGCTAGGGAAGATCACTACCTAATTATAAGCAGAACCTTCTTATAAGAATTTGTCAATTTTTTCAGAATGAATTTTTTTAATGTTCAATTGGGTATCACCAAGTTGAAAATTCATTAAGGGGTGAACTACAATTTCGGAATCCAACATAGCATTTTTTTTTTTAAACATAAAAAGTATGCCTATGTTTTGAAGCATAAGAGTTCTTTTGAAAAATCACATCACATGATAAAACACAAATCTATTAATATCCCCACCAAGATTGATTGCTATTATTTCTGTTGTTACCATGGTTATAAATGAGAGCTCAACCATCTCTACTTGTACTTGTTATCATCCAATCGTTCCTGACAAGAATCCTACCTCACCAAACATTTTAATGAAGGTTTTAAAACACAAAAAAGTAACAATCTTTAAAAATAGGAATATCTTTTCAAGATTCATAATAAATGAACCTCCAAATTCCGAAATAAATTCCTATTTTTACTGAAGGGTATTTTCAATAATTTCATAGTCCAAAAGCAATGGTAATTGATTTGGATTGATGAATTACAGGTTGATTTTTGGCTGGATAATTCATAATGAACGTCATAGGGTCATCAAACTGTTTTGATATGGAATTGAAGATACGATTTTTATACTTGAATGAAAGTATTCAACTTGGAAATTTCAAGTTCAAGGCTAAGTTCAAACAAGCTCAATTTGCTTCAAACAACCTACTAAAACGTCAATTTCAATTTCCCATGGTGTTAACTGGTTTAGTTATTTCTTATAATGAGCCACCTGTTGTCAATTTCTCAGAGTTCAAAATGTCAAAATGAGGAATGTTTAGAAACTTTAGTGTGCAAAATACTGAACTGATTCTTTTGCATTGTAGACTACTTTTACTTAAAAGTTCCCGTAAAGTTAGGCCTAGCTAACTCACTTCTTTTTAAACATAATCTGTTTCTACTACTTTAAAGTTTAAAAAAAAGAAAAAGAAAGTGACAATGCAGGATCTATCAGATCACATAATTAATGTAGGCCTACATCGTACATGATGTATTTTGTTTGTCTAATTTATGAATTGGGTCTACCAAATCTGGGGGGTAATCCCGGGGGGGTTATAGGCTATCTATTTTTAAAAAAAGGATGTGTTGTGTTACATACCAGCAAGAACTTATCACATAGAATCTATCACTGGGGCTTGATCTATCGCCCCAGATTAGAGCTTTCATAATCGGCCATAAATGGCGCGCATTGAATTTACTGCAATCTGATTGGCCCAGACGGCAATGCGCCACCAAGTGTCGCTGAAAAGAACTG
>JAOXYC010177691.1:0-13055 GCA_028565715.1 Phoronis pallida
TAAACCAGATTCTCAGATAATGACCAGGTTCGTCTTGGTGGATGCTGTCTGGCTATGGATCCTGTTTACGACAACCTCTGGAGTTACAACACGACCAGACGAGAGATCCAATGCTTCAATGTCGTACGCTCCGGCATACGCACCATTGCCCTGAATCTCAACATGACACAGTCACCAGAGATAGCTGTTCCTGTCAAGTCATCATCAACAATCACACGATCACACTCAGCATTGTTCATGCTCGCTGCTCTAGATTCACTGACTAAAGCTGAAGACCTGTGTCTTAGTGTTGAACCAGAGAAGGCGATTACATCCGAGAAGAAAGTCTACTCGAAAGAAGATTTCCTTCAAGTCAATCGATTTGAGAGTAAGTTCTTAAAAACATTCATTATTTTGATGTCATGAAACATGGCAAATTACTTTATTTTAAGTGAAAATATTTTGAATTTTTGCATTTTGTCTTTCTGTTGAATTTAAAGAAGACTCGATCTCCTAAATTGATTTGAACGTATTACTGAAATGACAAACTGTTAAATCATTGCTCTCTCAATTTCTACAGACCTTGACATTCACCAGTTAATTATGTATGCTAGTTGTATTGGCGAACATATACATAATCTCACTGTGACATTCTATCTGGAATATCCATGTTATATTCTATTTCAGGTCATGGTGGAGGATGGGGGTATTCAGGTCATTCCGTTGAGGCGTTACGATTCTCAGTTGACACTGATTGCATGCTGGGAGGTTTTGGCTTGTTTGGTGGTCGAGGAGATTACTATGGCAAAATCAAGGTACTTGACAAAACCTCCAATTTTGCTAACAATTTTAAAAATTGTAAGCATTAGTGTTGGGACGATTAATCGTAAAGTCGATTAATCAGTCGGATCGGGCCGAAATTTCGAGCGGTCGAGTCGAAAAATTGAAAAACGATTAGTTTGATTATCTGTCTTTTTGTCATATATACCACAATTTCTATTGCTAGAACCTGTAATAGTTTGATTTTTAATCAAGTATACAAAAAATGTCCAGATTTACGTTTGTTTACCGTTTGTTTTCTTCAGATTTTTAATCTTCCTTGCTTGTGTACGCAAACAATAAATAATCGTAAAAATCGATTAATCGTTCGGACAAGGCCGACGATTCATCAACCAAGATATTTTCAACAATTCCCAGCACTAGTAAGCATAGTAATGTTGTTTTCACTTTTTGGGCTTATTTTTTATGTTAAAGAGGCAAGTTGTGTCTCTATCGTTCGCGACTAAAGAATATGCAATTTGTTGAAGAGTTGCAAGTTACTGCTACAAGTTTAACATTTACTGGACAATATTATGTTTTTAAATACCTTGCCCAGTAAAGTCTTAAAAGCTAGAATTCAAACTGTCCTTTTCCTCCAGTTGTTTGAGCTTGGTGCTGAAGGTGGAGAGAATGAAATAGAAGGTGTTATGATAGCAGAGACTGCAGAACACACATTTGCATGTGCCGCAAGGTAGGGAGACCTGCTATATGTTCAAAAGTTATGTTAGGAAATTTAGAGTTGTCAAAATTGACCTGATTTGATTTAATACAAAGCTTTGTAGCATGTGCTTCGACCAGTGTGGTTAAATAGTGTAGCAACATTTTGAAAATAAATGTCAACAAAATGTACTTTGTTGTAGGCAAGTCCCTATCAAGTTAGTGAATAGTGCCAAAAATGATGACACTCTTTTAAAAAAACATTCTTTATATTGAAAATACATATTTTATGTTGAAAATGATTTATTTTCTAGAGAGAAGTACCCCCTGTTATTCGAAGAGCCAGTGTCCCTGCAGGCTAACAACTGGTACGTAGTGACCGCCAAGGTGTCAGGCCCGAGCAGTGACTGTGGGGCCAGTGGTCAGGGGGTCATCACAACAGAGGACCAGATCGTCTTCAAGTTCAAGAGCTCCAAGAAATCAAACAATGGCACGGACACCAATGCTGGACAAATACCTGTCATTTATTATAGGTTTGTAGTATTTGTGATTTCACCTTTTCATGGGGGTGGTTATGAAGAAATGGAAACTCAATGGCGAAGAAAATTAAAAATCAACCAGAAACTGAACCCTGTGCTCCATACATTAATTTGTAACATTTTCACAAATTGAAATTACTCCTCAATTTTTGTTTTGTAAATCTGTTGGTTAGTTAAATTAATGTGAGTCATATTTCTAACATTTGAACGCTAAGCAGAAAAAGGAACATTTTAAGTGAACTCCAACCTTTTCAAATTTATCACTTTCGGCCAGTAAATAAGATACATTAATTTGTTTTCTTATTTGGACTCTTATCGGGTCTACTTTGCTTTAAGCAAATACAAATCCTCATGTGAAAAGGCGCGCAGCGCCGCTCGTGGGGTAATACATATACTGGCTATATCGCTATTATGCGTTTAATATCTGACAGAATTATGAGTAGCTGGGTAGCTTAGCGGTAAGAGCATCATAACCGGCTATAATGGGCACCTGGGTTCAATTCCCAGTTCAGTTACGATGATTTTTTCTGTCTTTTCAAATTTATCATCTTTTAAAACAAGTTCACTTAAATTTAATTATAATGAGCATTGTTAGGGATCTATATCATATCAGGTGGTGATCATAATATGTTCCGACATTTTCAGACTACCAACACCCAAGTCTACCATAGATGATCTACCTGAGGTCTATGAGCCTGCTCACATATTGACCAGGGACTTCTCTAGAGCTGTCACACCTGTAAGTACTATTTTATTATTGGGAAATGGAAAATTATTTCAATTTTCAATTTGGTTTAATGCACGCCTACTCACTAGAATAAGCATGTGACTAAGTCCTATAGTCTCTGTTAGATTAGATGTTGCGCCATTCTATTAAGAAATGTTTCATCAAAGATGTTAATCAAAATTCATCTTTACTGTCAAATAATAATCCCATTTTCTTTCTCACAGGACTGCTTTGATTCATTACTGAAGCTGCTCAATTGGGCGTGGACAACATTTAATGGGAGTATCCAAGATATGCAAATTCGCTCAGGCTCCTCCCTCAAAGAGATAGTCACTGATCAACAGAGACATGTATACATCTGTACAGCATGTTTACATCTTCTGACAAGCTTTATTTGTAAAGTATATCCTAAATCAGGTAACTTTGTGGTTATATCTTTTGGCTGGTTAATAAACAAAACTTGGACTAAGACAAATAAGAGCAATCAGAAAAAAGTCTCGAGTATGCAAAACAAACTTGGAAATTGAGTCACAGGAGACACGGGTTAGCACCCATGCACGGCTTAGCACCTACCCCGGAAATTGGCGATTGCTCTTCAACTTTGGAGACGCGGAAAGCATGTTACCATAACAAAGATGGTGCACAAGTGTGGTTTCGAGATGAAGTCACAGAAATAAGTGACTTTTCCAATGATAAGAGGTTGCATACCGTGAGAACGTGTGAACAAGCGATGACATGGGCGCTAGCCCGAGCGCATTTCGCGATAAGCGCGCCCATGCTCGGCTTAGCGCCCATCCCATGTTTTTGGCGATTCCCAGAATAGTAGCCCAGGGCGCTAACCAGCGTCGATACGGTATATTATTATTATATGTTTTACTTTTTGTTTACAGGAACTACAAAGACTCTTCCCAGTGAGACATCCCGTATTGCTGACTGTGTTTGCGAGACACGTGCAGCGGTTCATTGTATCCTGGCAGAACACATCCCCCTGCCCCCTGGCATGATTAATGTTAACCAGGGCATCAAGGAACATGCCCGACTGGCGGATAAAATACTTCAAGCATGTCACAGAACATTCACAATGTGCTTCCATGCATTCTACCCTACTGGGAGCCTCAAGTGGTTATGTTTGTGTGACTTGATCTCATCAACAAGCCAACAGGTTTGTTAAAAATAATACACTTGTTTACTTAAAAATTGATTTTATTAAACATCAAAACTGTTCTCAATTTGATTGTTGATTGATCAAAATATATTTTAAAGATAAAATTTGAGAAACAAAAAATTGAACTGAACCCAAGTCTCCCTGATAGCTGGTCAGATACTCTTTATATTTTGAATAATTTACTTCCCTCGTACAGAATGGGTTTTGAGAATTTGAAACCATTCATTTTGATTTTATTTCCATTTTTAACAATGTTGATTGACTTGTGTAATTTTTAAAATCAAATTGTAAAATTTAATTTGTGCTATTCATGTCCAGAACAAATTTGATAAAAACTTGACATTTCTTTGACTTCCAGGAGGATGATGTCGGTGGTTGTGCACAACAGTTGGCTGCTGTCATGGACGCCCTCTCTCAGCCATCAGTGAAACTAATGTCAATCCTCCCCATCAACTCTGACCATGGCAAGGAGCCGTACTTACGCCGGTTCAGCAAGGCCAGTGATAACACAGTGTCTAATGAACTACACCAGTACCCTGTGTTGGTGGAACATATGATAGCAAGGACTGAGGTAATGAGGATTTGCAATTTCATAGGAAATGAAAATAAGAAAGGGGTCAAACTATTGCATTACATTTTTATTTTCCAAAAAAAGTGCAAAACCATTGAGTTTGCAACTCATGGGGTTTGATTAACGTCTTTATGTCTTCGATGTTGTCAAAAGAATGTTGATTAATCACATGTCTGGGCCTCTAGACATATGACCCTTAACACAAAAGGTTGAAGGATTTTATTAATATTTGTCAAAATCGTTTTTCTTCAAGAATGTGATCATAATAATTCTGAATAGATTTCCGCATGAAATGGTGATTTTGATTGTATTTTCCATCACCAAACCCTCATAATAGGAACACAGGGAATTCTATCCTCAAATTTGCCAATCAACAAAAAAACTTAATTTTTCAGATGGAGGGAGGTGCCAGTACTCAATGCTCATTCAAGGAAGTCCTCGACCGTCTGATTCAGATCGTGACTCTTCCAGTCAAACAAGCAATCCGCGGTGAACAGACAACATACCCAGATAACCTCATTGCCAATACATGTGCACTTCTTACCTCCATTATACAAGAGTTGTCTGCCAGCGCCACCTGGCTGGAGGTATGGTATAAATTGTAAACATGGCAGGATATCAGTTCAGCATTGTCAGTTTATGCAAAATATTCATTTACTCAAAACATTGGTGGATTTGGAAGGTGCTGTGAGTTGAGCGGATTTTGGCTTATTATGTAACTTAATTAGCAACTTTTGAATTTTGCCATTTTATGTAGAATAGTTAATTTCATATGGTTTGAATCAAAATATTGAAAGATTACATGTCATGAATTAGGTATTCCATTGATCAGCTGGTCTGTTAGTAGTCCTATAGCGGGCTACAAGCTGCTCTAGAAGAGTTCCAAGAAGAGTTCCAAGTCCGGGAGCTATCTGCAACACGACTACTAATCTCAGCTGTCCAGAATCATGTTTGTTATAATTTTGTGAACAAGAAAAATATATTTTTCGAAAATTTGAAATTTCTATCGTTTAACTGAGTTTTTCTTCACTATTTCGTATTCCATTGGAAATGAAAAATTGGCACTAACGGTGTATTTCAAAATATTGTTTGCATCTGTTGACCACGACTTACTGTTTTAATAAAAGTCACTTTTGGAATTTCATTTGTGCATAGATAAATAGAAGAACAGATCCCCAACTCGACTTCGTGAAGCAAGAAAAACAAGATGGTACCAGTTCATATCCGGTCGTGCGTATTTCAAACCCAAGTCTGACAAACCAGAAGTTACGCCAAGCATAAGTTGGGGATCTGTTCTTCTATTTATCTATGATTTGTGTTACAAAATGTGTTCTATCAGAATTTTCATATTTTATTTCAAGGCTGATCTGACCTCTGCATCTCGACCTCTCCTCACCACACCCAACCGCTTCACTCGTACCAGCTCCAATGCATTCTGGAATGCTGGCAATGGAAGTCCTGATGCTGTAACGTTCACAGTTGATAAACCTGGTATAGTCGTGGCTGGTGTCAGCGTGTATGGTGGTGTAGGCAGATATGAATATGAACTGGAACTTCTAGATGATGTAAGTGAAATTTGATAAAAACTGATACTTCATAAGTTTTGATTTTATGAATGATTGTTCCGCTGACTGACAGGCTCTGTAATATATCTAGACAAAAGACATGATGTGGTGTGTAAATGAATGTGAAAATATTAATCAAGTTGATACAATATTTATTTATTTGTTTATTTATGTATTCAAACAAAACCTCCAAAGAGGAGAACAAACAATAACAAATTACAACAAATCCGAGTCACTGGGCTTAAAAAGCATTTATCAGGAGTCTTGCCAGGGACAACTTCCTGGAACATGGCTTGATGAAGTTGTCAGGATGCAACAAAAAATTATGTGAAAATCAAATAATCCACCGCATACAGGATAAGAATTCCTCAATGATCCAGTGAAACAGGCTTGGTTCAAAGTACATGACGTAGTATATAACTCATAATTTGTTCATGTTTTAGAGGAGTGACACAGGCCAGAGTGCCTCACATGCTCAACGATGGAACAGTCTTGGCTCAGTGAAGGGGGTCTTTAACTCAGAGGACTGTGTATCAGATGTCATAGAGATTAAACTTGAACAACCTGTTCCTATCAAGGTAGGTTATAATTGGCAAATTGGCACCAACAATGCAACAGATTGAATTGGTGAAATTGTTCTTTCTCCTTATCTGTTGTAGTTGTACATTAGAAAAAAAGAATAGATTATTCATGAAAACAACCCCTCATCTAGATATGTTGGTTAAATCTGTGCATGATTGACCTAGGTCCCTAGGTGATTGTGAAATTTCGTGTAAATGAATGTTATTACTACGGACAGAACTAATACAGGTTTTTGTTTGTTATTAAAAACATTTTAATAATATTTTGCAAAAGTGCATAGCTAATATTTGATTATATTTAAAACTTGACTTTATTCATCACTAATGACAGGAAGGTGTTAAATACGCATTCAGATTGCGAAACAGTGGTGCTAAGACTCTAAATGGTGACGGAGGAATGGCTAAAGTCAGATGTACCGATGGTGTGACGTTCACTTTTACGGCTTGCTCTCTCAGTACAAATGGCACTAACCATACAAGAGGACAACTACCACAGATATTATACTATAGGTAGATTTATTTGTTGACCTTAGTAAGATCATTTCCCATTTCTGCAGAATATTATGCTCTTTGATTATATCATCTAATTAATAGTCACTTCACTTGTCAAAGCAGAATATTCTGTACATTGATTTATACATTTCACTCAGTTTAATCTTTGCAGAATGTTCTCAACAAATTTTGCTTGAAGAAGGGTCTACTGCCTGTGGTAAGAAAAGTGTTCTGCCCACACTTTTGCGTGATATATGAAAATATTCGATTGGTTATGCAACATAGTGATATATGTACCATTTTCAGTGCGCCAGATAATGAAGATGAAGACACCCGTCGACTACTCATTGAGTATCAGTCACGTAAGAATGCTGTCAACATTGCCAGCACTGTCATCAGAGGAGCTGCTGAGATGCTCAACAGAGCTCAGTCTTCCCAAGGTATATGCTTATGATTGATGATCGCATAATATTCACATTTTGTTCTCTTTATACACAATATGGTTGCTTCAATTGTAATAGTAGGGTGTGGCTTTCAATTTTTTGTCAAATCACTTATTTTAACTCACAAGCAAGATTTTTGTGAATTGTTATTTCAGCTCTGAACAGACTTAATAAACTATTTTGCATTATCAATGAATGAGCAAAAAACTCTTGAGAAATAAATTAGTTGAGAACTATATTTATTAACATATTTGTTAACAATGGAGTTAACTTGCATTTTTCGAGACCTGAAAAGAAACTGCAAGTTGAGTAACTTTGAGAGTCATATTGTACCCATCAATGTTTTGTTCTATCTTATTTGCAGATGACAAGAAATTAATGCAGCATCTTGGTACAACTCACATGTTTTCATCACTACTTCCTATGGTGTTGGCTTACATTGGGCCAGTTGCTGCTCGAGATCCTAGGGTAAGATTCAGCACTGCAGATGCATTCAGGGTTTGGTACTGGGCATTTCCGAAAGAGAACCCTGGGCAATCTTTCAGAAAATATGGGTGCTCATTGGAAACTTTATAGAGTTAAAATACGCCCAATTAAGGATCTCAAACCGAAAAAAAAAAAATGATTACCCAAAATTTTGTCCAGTTTTCAGGGAGGTGCCCATGGGCTCTCTTTCGGAAATCCCTGGTACTAGTGGGCTTGCTACTTAACAAAACTGCCTTCCTTCTTATCATACTTTATTTGGACAAAAATAGGGTGTCGAGGATTGGTATATAACAATAAAAGTATCAAACACCTTCTATCGGTTGTAAAATCTATTTAAAATCACACTAGCTTTTGAATCTATGTTCTTCTTCAGAATAAGTGATTGAAAACTGTTTGACAACGTGCAACTAAGAAAAATTTAGTTTGTTTAATTAATAGAATTGAATTGTTATTGTTTCAACCTACAGAGCTCAGTTCAAGTCCTGACACTGATCCAGCATATACTGCCCCCTGTTGTCAACTTGAGTGACTCCATCCCGTCTCAGCCAGGGTCAAGGCGGTCAAGTTTCTGTGGAGAAAATGGACCAGATTTCAGTACTACAGCACAGCATTATGCTGTAGTAGAGAGTGAACATCCATATAAACCGGCCACAGTCACCAACTATAAGGTAAAGAAGTGACAACATATGTTTCAACCTTACGGAACCTTTGACAAAAATGGTGTTTGTTCATAAGACAATGACTCAACTTCGACACAATTGACATCAAAACAATCGCAATTAAAAGAAAAAAACTTTCATTTGACGAGAAGTCATGGCTTTATCTGCTCTTATGGATGCATTTGATGCAATAATGTTACTTTCTTAGATGAAAATCATGACACAACTAATAACAGAAAATAAAAAATGTTAATACAGATAGAGAAATTCAGGGAAAATGAATTTGAAAACTGAGAAAAACTGATTTCTTGACTATTTCTTTAGTATTAAATGTTCACATTCCAACCTAATAATCAAGGCCAATAACCATTTTGTAGGTGACATTCCCTGACACAGTGAAGTGGATGACAGTAGAGTTTGACCCTCAGACCGCTACAGCACAGAATGAGGACTGTTTATGGCTGTATGTACCATTGAAGCAGAGTTTACGGAAGAAGACAACAGCCAACCTTGAAGGGTTGGATGAGTTTAAGAGCCACTGGAAGATATTGGATAGATATCGAGGTTCAGATGGATGGCCTAAAAAAATGACTATTATACCAGGTTAGTTAAGCTTGTTCTAGCAAAGTTAGTTCATGGTGTCTCCCATCTAAAACATTGATTTTGAATTAAAGTTGAACGAACTTAAATGCTGTGTCAAAGAAAATTAATAAAAAATAATTTTTGATCCCAAAATTTGAGAGTATTTTAGAAGTTGATAATAGTTTATTGATCAACCCTGATTCACTGCTTTATATATTTTTCAAGTGTGTTCAGTTTACATTATATTTTGAAACTGGAAGTATTATCTTCGGATGATTGGAGTAAGTTAAAAACCAATCCTTTTTCAGACATTACTTTCAAACCTTCATAGAATGATAACCATTCATTCATTCTTTTGTCTAGGCAATGAGGTAACATTCTCCCTAGAGACTGCATCTGACTATGCCAAGAGTGAGAAAGCCTCATTCTATGGCTTCAAGTGTGTTGTCCTGGGCTATGAATGGACAAACCGTTCAATGGAAGGAATTATGTTGCTAGAGAAAGAACTGTCATATCTAGGTGGGATGTGTGCTGCTGCAATCATGGGAAAAGACATCACACTTCCAGCTTGTGAGTTGTGGAAACTGTTTTATATGAAACCCTTTTGATATATTTAACAAAGGATATATTTTATTAGATATTTATTTGATTATTGTGTTTGAATTAAAATATAAATGTTCACACCAATACAAACCAAAGTATAGATTTACTGGCCAAATGTGATGAATTTGAAAGGACAGAAATATTCTGAATCCTCTACCTGGACTTGAACCCAGGTCTCCCACTTTCAAGATGATGCACAATGCATTTCAATTTTATGGAAGATGCCAAACAGTGCTTGGAGTTTTAACAAATCAAATGAAAATTAAATTTGTTTTTGTTTGTATTTTCAGCTTGTAGTGAAGAACTGGAAGAAGACCTTTATATGGTTGATGAAGGTGCTAAAAAGGTTAGAACTATAAAAATTGTGCTCATAAATGATTAGAGGGGGTTAATGTGGCATAAAGGACTGTGGAGAGACTCGGGTACATCTTCTTAATTCAGATTTTTCCTGAGAATCACAGTCATGTAATATTACTGATTGTGCCTGGGTTTTAACTCTCCTCAGCTTGTGGTTGTTATTGTAATGATAATACTACTCGCTTAATATATAATCAATTTGGTTTAAAAATTATAAATTACCCTAAGAATATTTACTGGTTCTTTATATGATGTGATTTACCATCTTTGTCTATTGTTATTTAGATCTTCCAAGAACACAGGAGTCTACTCAACAAAGGGTTTGCCCTTAGCCAACCTCCCACAATCACCCAGGCATTAGAAGGCACTCTACCACTAGACATGCATTCTAATGAGAGGTCATTCCTACAAGACTTCATTGCGTGCAATAGTAGTACCACAGGCGGTAGGCTGGCCAGGTAATTAGATTTTTTAGTTTTAATCTACAAAGTACCAAAAGCACGTAATTATTATTATTATTATTTATTCATTAAAACCTCCTTAAAAAGGAGAAAAGTAAAATTACAATAAATACAACACAATACAAACAGAACAATATATGAAATCTGTTCAATTGATAATTTGTTTTGTAGACATCTTCATAAAAATCCTTGATTTATACATTTCATTTGCATTCTTATCTATTTTATCACGAAGCTCAAGAAGGTGATGCATATAACCTGACAGAGACCTGATCTTAATGCTAAAATTAAAACTGCTTTACTTGATTTTTGCTAATCTCCCATGTGCGAATTTGTTGCTGACTGGCACAACTGAAGTCTAGAATAAGTTGATTATGTTTGATCATCGTTTATGCAAAACCTGTTACCATGAACAGATCAACATCTTCTATTAATATGATGTTGCGTTGAAAGTCTATTAAAATATGCTTGAAAGTCATTTCTCTCCACAATGCAGGTGGTTGCAGCCAGAGCCTCATCTAGACCCTAAACAATGTGACCTAATCTATAATAGGGAAGACTTGAGATGTAACTGGCCATGTACTGTGACTATACAACTACGCGATCAGTACTGTAATCCTGTCAATGTGCCTAATGTCAAGGTAATTTGTCATTTATAGGTAGAGCCAATATGGTATTTACAATTCAAAACATTTCTTAAAAAGCACTCTGTAAGAAATGACAATTGTCCTCTGCCATGACTTTCTAAGGTGAAGTCAATATTAACTATTCTCAAACATTAATTGTTCATTGGCTTTTGTTAGTCAAATAAAAATGCACATTTGATTAATGCACAAAACAGCTGCATTTTCAATCAAACTTGTATCAATGGGGAACACACAATTATAAAAATGTCCCAATATTTATGTCAAACATCTCTTTTTAGGTACAAGTGAAGGCCATCCCAATTGAGAAGAAAGACAGTGAACTGGATCGAGGTGAGGAAAACATGCCCGTTGACCTGGGAGGCAGTGTACTGTACGGTGGACATAGTGTGCCTAATGTAAGTGTGCCATACCAAGTGACGGTGAGAGAGAACAAGGACAGATATCATGCTATATCTATGATGGGGGTAAGTAACACTAGGCTCGATACCCAAATAAGAATAATATTCGTTTAGCATATCCATCTAAACTATTACAAGCTGCAGAATAGTGAACACAAATTCCTTGTTGAACTTACCAGGCAGTATACAAAACAGTTCAATCTGCAATCTAGCAATTCTAGTCTTTCACGGTTACTATATGGTTTCAATTCAACTTTCTTAATCTGGTACAAATTTATACCTGGCTAGAGAGAAACAAGTATGGTTGAGTGTTTAGAAACACAAATGCCACAGCCAGATTTGATCTATTGAGTTTTAAATCTGAGAAGCTCATTCCGTGCATGCCACCTGTCAGTGGTTACGTTTTGCCATCATGTTTTTAAGCAAAATATTCTTAATTTGAGTAGTAAAAAATCATTTATGAATTCTAAATATTAAGCTTAAGTTTTCTTTTCTTTTCAGGAGTATGATAAATATTCATTTGAAGAGCTACGTTTCACATCCCCTGGCAGTCGTCGTCCTAGTGAGAACATGTTGGTGAGACCCAATCATGATGGTACAGTGGTGGCTAACTGGACGCCATTGAGTACAGGGTGGTACAATATACACGCTGTCATTGATGGGTATACTATGGGTAAGTAATGGTTAGGTACAAGGAAGGGTCCATTGAATACAGGGGTGGTTAATTTGTGAAATAGATCTGGATAAGTTTTTGAAATTAAGTTTTTAAATACATTTATTGGTCAAGAAGTAACACATTTACAAATATAAATAATAATATGAAAAATAAAACATTTTTTACAATGACCAAGGGATGGTCAAAAGGCCTACTGTCAAAATCATGACAAAATCCAAATGCTGACACTATGTTACAGTAAAATTGATTTTAAAAGTTTCTGTGTTATTTAGGTGAAATATACCGTGTTGAAGTGAAAGATCCACCAGCTGGAGTGAATCCACCATCTCAGTCAGAGTCTAAGAAGAAAGTCAGCAGGCCTAAGAAGGTACTCAAACATCTTAAATCATCTTACTGTTGTTTTGAGAATGTGAATGTTTTTTTTTGTTGCCACATTTTTATACTTCTATACTCCAGCTTGTTGTGGCTTGATTCATGTGTTGAAACATAAAAACTACAAATTGACCATATCTTTGACTTTCCCACTCTTTTAACTCAACTGTGTGAGTCATATTCTGCTTGGAATGTGTAATATATAGAGATTATTACCTGGTGAATTTCATATCGAGCCGGATATCAGTCCGAGGGCAGTGATACCAGCCCAAGGCC
>JAOXYC010177802.1:0-13051 GCA_028565715.1 Phoronis pallida
CAAATTTACCCCTTTACCGATTTTTTTTGAATTTTTTTTACTAAGATGCAGGTTAAATATATTCATCAAAGGACTCGAACACACAATTTCTAGTTGATTTGAATTTTGACCCCAGATCCTCACCAACAAGGAGACAGTATCATTAAATAACGAAAAGATCAAATCAAGTTAGTTAAAGCCTTAAAACAGGGCTTGGAATGACATCATGAAAACCACTGAAAAGTCAAGAGAAATTTTTGTGATTGGCAAAAAACGCGGAAACAGTTGACCAAAAATGCGGAAATTTTTCTCAAAAAGTTGACGAGCAAAAAAACATTTTTGCTGGCTGACGACATGCCGTGTCAATCGCTTTATCATCCGCATCAAAAATCGTACACAAAAATTTTCCTCAGCTTCACGCGGACATTTCTACCAAGCATTTCTCTCTTACTTCCACGATCTGCTTCCTCTTATCACTCGCGAAGCCGTTTATTCCCAGGACATCGATTCAAAAACATGCTTCGCCGCCATTTTTGCTTTGTTGTTGGGTTTTTGGAGTTTCAAAAATTGAAGAGCGATCGGCAAATTCCGGTTTTCGGACAATTGTTTTTTGGTTAGGAAATTTGCAAAAACCGCCGAAACGAAATAAAAACCGCGGAAAGGATCAATGGAAAACGCGGACAATTCCAAGCCTTGTTAAAAGATCCCAGTACATTGCCTCAGAATAAAATAACAAGCTGCCACAATATGTAACCACAAGTAGACCCATAAAAACTATTAACAACTGTTTTGAAACTTACCCACAAATCTTCAAGCCTACTAGAGGCACTATGACCCTATACCACGATGCTGTTTTCCCACTGTAATACAATGTAGCGTCTCGCATTTCATTGGAGCACCTTGAACCAGTAGCGACACCACATGGTGGAATGACCAGTTGCCATGTCTTGCCATGGTCTTTTGAGAACTCTAATCTGATTGGATGCTCAGCAGATGAAACACTGGTACATCCCACATTAATCTGCAAAATATATCAAGATCAATAAAACGGCAGTAATTGGCACAATCCCACTCTATGAACCCATATTGGGCAGAAAAGTGAAACTTAAATGGCTGCAAAGTTTATCATAGTTTAATGGTAAAACAATTGTCATCAGCAGTTTATACAGCCGCAAAGATGAAATCAAAAAACTCGCTGTGGCAATGGTCCATAACATGGTCCAAAATTTCAAGAAATAAAAGACACTTGCACCAACAGTTACAGCACCTTTATGGAGTCCATTAGTTTTTAGTTTTAGTTTCAGTGTCAATAAGGAGTAAATTGAAAGTAAAGGGTTCTTTCAGTAAGACATCTTGAAATTTTCTTCACTCTCAGTACCTCAAACTGTACAACAGATGCTGGACCGACATCAATATCTGTAGTCGTCACAGACCGTTCACCTTCACTTCCTTCGAAAACCATAGCAGACGTACCAGCAAATGTACTGTCAAATCTGCAACAAAACACACGAATCAGGAAATAACTAACAAAAGAACAATAAAATACCAAGTCTATAAAGGATGAGAATGAAATAATCAAAAAAAACATTGCTACCTTTTTCAATTTGGAGTGTCAGGATCAAATCCCAAAAAAAACTTTAAAAATTTCAATTTCGTCATTAAGTTTCCAGCAACCCCTTCACTTAATCTTAGTACCATACACTTTCCGTGAGTTCAGTTCCAAATTTTTCTGTATTCAAATTTACCATACACATACACAATGATAAATGGCTGACCTTATGTTTTGTACACAGAATGGCCCCACTTTGCCTCCTGGCCAGAACAGCCAATGAGTTGGATGAGGCTCTGAGTCAAATGTTTCATATACAGTATCGGTGACTGCCAAAGATTCTCCCCCAACATAGAAGTCATCTATACTCCACACAGAGTCCATGGAACCTGGATAACAAAACAATTGCTGTTCATGGTGTAGTTACACCCATCGAATGTGGAAACAAAAATGCTGACATCAGCATTATTTGTAAAAGTGAAATTCAGTCTTAGTAAAAACAACTTGAACAAAATTATCATGAACAACTATTTCAATATTGTGAAACTGTTTTAATGAAAGAAAAATAATGAAATTCAAGAATTAATACAAATTGCTGAATGAATAATAATAATAATTATATTAGTTTTTGGCCACAAATAAATAATGAAGTTGAAGAAACAAGTTTGCGTCTTCACTTGTTTCTTCAACTTCATTATTTATTTGTGGCCAAACATTTGCGTCTTCACTTGTTTCTTCAACTTCATTAATAATAATAAGCATACCTCCATGATTGGGTTGCCAGAACTTCAGTCTGGTACAGTTGGTCATGGCTGCCAGTGGTATCTCAATGTTGAACACTCTGTAATGGTTAAAGAGATCAATTTTTTGGACGAAATACAAGGATGGGGTACTTGGAACACCTCAATGGAAACCCAACTGTGGGAAATACTTTATCAGGGAGAATGGACAATCAGACAAAAGTACTTGGTCCATATAAAACGTTCTAAAGGCTATCTTATAAGAAGAGTCTGGCCCATATAAGACATTCTTCAGAGTCAACTATTGGAGTGAACCCACCTCATATTAAAGTCAGGCTCATAATGTATTTCTTTGAGTAGATGCCAGCTAATTCCTCCATTGTTGGAATATTGTAGTAGAACACTGTTCTCTCGCAGCCATGGTGAGTCAGAATTACATCCAAACTTGAATGAAAACTGGATGTCTGTTGCAGATGATAGATTCAGATCTTTGGTGGTCACCAGACGGAGTCCATCCTAACAAGAAAATAAGTTTAATGGGTTAATGATTAGATGATTTTTACAACCTCAATGACACAAAAACCTGGTGGTTCTGACATTAAAAACTTCACAATTTCAATTCCTTTTCAGGGAATAAACAATGAAACCATCTTTTTGGTAATTTTAAAGAATGAAATTGATCAGCTATATTCACAAGCAATTATGGAATCTCACTACAAACCCGGACAGATGACTCACCTTGTAGAAAGACAGTGCTGACCCTTGCCTGACAACACCACACATATCTGTTACATCTCCCCCATAATTCTCCTTCCAGTTACCCTGATCTAACGAGGTTGTTGTGAATGTGTCCTTCATGTACTTAGCAAACTGTGTCAGAGGCACACAGAATTCACCACCATATCCTTTATCACACCTGCAAAGAGACTTGATGATATTCCAGACAAAATGGTCATAGTCACGTCATCAAAATAAGAAAACTATCAGAAGAAAACAGCAGTCATAATAAATCTTGGTATTTAAGCTTTAAGAAGCTCCAATAGATAAAAAAAACATCAGTGAAATGGTTTTATGGTCTCAATGGTGTCTCTGAAATACACTACGTAACATGTGTCTGCTTCATGCTTACCCACAATTCAGTGCATGCAAATGAGGTCACATGACTTACACACATCTCCCACCAAGACATTGGCCATGGCCTGAACACATCCATGGACATCCATCACCCAGATAAACATTGTCCAGGGCCCAAACATTAGTCCTTGATGATGGTGAATGTTGTTGCCAGCGAAACCTCGTGTTCGGGGAGCTGGAAGGTGAAGTGAACAGCATGAATATTTCTGTAAAACTAAACGTAGTGAACTTTGAATCCTGCTAAAATTCACTTTTAATAACAAGCTTTTTACAAATTATGATTCTTTTGGACTTTTAGTCAAAAAACAAAATGAAGACTTGGCATTTTTTGTAACCTCAGAAAAAACATTCAAAACAAAAACTTTCTGCATGTATTTTAAGAAAATTGAGAGTTTCAGTAAATGAGAAATGGTTGAAGTTACAATTTAATGATCAGAATTAAATTTAACATTTAATCAAACCAACACAGTTCCGGCAGGAAGGAAGACCGATACTCTTTCCCAGTTCATGAAGGCTGTCGACAGATACACACTTCCCATATGATAGTCAGTGCAGTCACTATGTGGTGGAACACATGACTCCACCACCAGCTGCCAGGTTCTGCCAAGGTCGATGGAATATTCCAGGGTGATGTTATACAGGGTTGAGTAGGCACCACTACAACCAAGACTCATGCCAAACTGCAGGAACATAGATGGAGTCACATGGAAGTCCCATGTCTCAGCATACCTCTGGGAAGCTGGAATTACGAAGAACTAAATGTTAGTGTGATGCTATACATTAATGAGTAGGCACCACTACAGCCAAAACTCATGTCAAACTGTAGGAACATAGATGGCATCACATGGAAGTCCCAGGTCTCTGCATATCTCTGTGATGTTGGAATAGTGATGAATTATATTTTAGACTCATAGTAGATAGGGTCCAATTGAAAGAAAATTACCACAGACCAGGTTAAAAATTATTGCACTAAAGAGCTGCCGATAAGTTTTTATTCCCTATATTTGACTTCTTACATCTTGTCCATCACTTTAATTTTCATCTAACTTCATGCATTTAGACACCTTAACAGATGGTCCTAAAAACAATGCCAAACCACTTTGTCTTACCATCGCTCTTACTGAACTCCAACACATTGTCCCTGCCATCACAACTGACTCTTGGGATGCCGTTCTGTGCCATAAACCAGACCTCCTCTTGCATAGGACTGAAGTCATCTTGGAAACCAAACATACTGGTGTCATTGACGCCAACAATGATACTGTCCAATGCCCACTGAGCCCGCTGGATACCTAACCATGGAATTATAAATAATTTTTATTCCCTGAAGTTTGGGGCAAATCTGAGGGCTCAAGGCTAAAACATCAGATATCAACCATTTACAACACAAAATCAGTGACAAACTAAGACGTTTTCATACATCCCTTGGGTGTTTCTGGACAAATATTTTATAGACAAATTCAGATTTTGGTATTTCTTGTAAGATAAATACCTCATTTATATTTAACCACATACAAATGACATAATTTATTATAATAAGTCATTGAAACAAATAAAGACCATCCAAACTCCAATAACTCCATAATTTTCAAACCCATACCCTTTTCTCCAAGTGGTTGCCACCAACGGAACTTTGTCGCCTTAGTCTTGGCAGCCATTGGAATGTTCACATTGATGACTTGAGCATTGAAACAACACAGGAACGGATCCATGACCTTGAGGGTGTGCCAAGTAATACCGTTGTCATTAGAATAATCTAGGATGATACCTTCATTCCTGTGGACAGGTTTCAGGCATGTTGGCGATCCCTTGTTGCTTCCTATTTTTATTACAAATTGTACAATCCTGAAAAACATAATTTTGAGTTTGAACATGTACACAGAATTTGTATCAAAATACAAGGCTTAGTTATGAACTGTTCCATAAATACAAGGTTTTTTGCAAAAACAAGTATTTTGCTTCTAGGAGACTATGCAATTACCCACTTTGGAAATCTTCCTGTCGTGAGTTTACTTTAATTGATATAAATAAATATTAAATAATATCAGTACTTGATATTTGTTGTATTTAGTTCCACAGTTTCTGCCACCCTGCTTCCAAGCTGGTTGAAATATAAGCTATTTCCCACATCTACTATGTAACATCCACGTCCAAGATAGCCGCCAAGAACTCTAGACCACAATGCACTTGGTTTGTTGTTATCGTCAAATCTGTCAAATAACAGAGGCTGATCTTGCACTGTTGATATTGAACAGGTGGGACCTGGAACAAAGGGAGAAGAGATGACGAGGAAATTTTTTTTTATCTTATTTAACAAATTTAATTAGCACATCCTGCATTTCTGTTGTACATCCTCAATTACATAACATATTAGACTCCCCCTTTCAGTCAGATATAAAACCGATGCAACCAAAATCTTATAGTAAAATGCTCCATACAATGCAACTGAAGTTTTTGCGACTATCTAGAAACAAGAGTGCTAAGAATATTTTCCAAGTGGTGATAAACTTTTTCTATCTTTCAAATCACAAGAAAACTTTCAATATTTTCAAAGTATGCTGTCACGTCACCATGGTAACATTATCTAACCTGCAAAACCAGAGTCGCACAAACATTGACTGCCGTCACATGTTCCGTGGCCATGACAGAAGTCACCACAGGGGGAGCCGATGTATATACTATCAAGCGCAAATGTTGATGAGAAGCCGCCATCTTGGATCCAATGGAATCTGGTCTTTCTGGAACAATTTGAAACGAAAGATAAATACATTATCTGGAGCTATAGGTTCATCACTGGTGGTTGTTTAACCACACTTCACATGCAATAGAAGATCAAAATATTATGATCAGTGTTTTTTTCCCAGTTTTCATGAAACTTTTTGAGTTTTGCACTTTATCATAAAAGGTCAAAGGTTCAGGACACTGTCACCAAAAATGTTCTGATGGGGATGTAACCTACAACAGATGCTGTCTTTTCTTTGCTAAAGGCAAATGAGCCATACAAACATTGAGAAGAATTTAAAATCATACATTGCTACTTACAAAATGTAGAATTATCAAATATTGAAATACAACATTTCATCCATTTCTTTTACACAACTTGAGCATTGTTCCTTGCCAATTCTTGTTACTACCTGCATTCGTCAATTTGTAACAATCCTACACAATTGACCTCGTTCAATAGCACATTCGTAGGCTAAGTAGCAATCTATAACTTAAGTTTTGAAATGTTGCAGAAATTTCCAAAAATAATATTGATGGCAACGTTTAATGTAACTCATTTACAAATTATGTCCTAAACAAGCCTCACTTGAGTGTAATTTCATCATTGAGAGGAATAACCACTCTAGTCCATTCACCATATGTGCCAGCATAGTAGACACTCCCCTCATGGTGATCAGTCCCGCACTCGCCATCCAAGTAACAATCTAATTGGACGAGGTTCCATGTCTTACCAGAATCATGGGTATATTCCAGATACACGGGGGAGTTATAGCTGAATGCTTTTGTGCAACCTACGTTGATCTAGAAAAAAATAAAGAATACGTTGATCTAGAAAATAATAAAGAATTCAATGATTTGTATTTAAATGAAATTCAATTAAAATAAAGGCCATGAAAAAACACAATATTTAATATTTTTATGTTCTTGTAATTCCATGTGAGCTTTATTAAATATTTGCAAAGCCCATTTTAATGTTAATTTTATCATGTGTCATAATCAGTTTGAGTCTTTGCGAGTCAGGTGCTAACTAGTGTCATTGAATAACAAATTTCTCAAAATGAGTCAAAATCCGAGCCTTTGGCGAGGATTTTGACGAGTTTTGAGAAATTTATTATTCAATGACGACGAGTTTATTGTTCTATTTCTCACATGAAACAGTGACGACACGTTATCGAAGAAAAACGAGGTCGTACGAATACAGTGATCCGTCAAAGTGTGTTATTTTCGATAATACATTTGAGATTGCGATAGAAACGAACTTATCATGTGAGAAAAAAGAATAATTGTCAATTGAATTGACAAGGACTCAACCCTCAAACCTTGAGATTGAAATTGACCATACATTCATATGTCTTGAATTAATGAAAGCTGTGATTCATTCCATGCATAAAAATTTATAATTCGTTTTCAAAAACAATTTTGTTCCATTACCTTAAACTGTACAATGTCACCCTTTGACAACTGCAGGTCTTTAGTAGTCACAAATTTCTGGTTATCTTGAGCGGCAAACATGAGCACCTGATTGGTTGATTGACAGAATATTCCCAGCATGGCTTCAGTTGTTTCTGACCACTGTTCACTAACTTGGTCAGAGTATGCCTGGGAAATTCAAAAGACTTAATAATAAATTTCAACATTTGGTGCAAAATTCATGAATTTCATGTGTCTCTAAAGCTTAAATTGGGCTTCTCAAAACCCAGAAGGCTTTAAAGTTAACGTAAGTGTGAACGTTGCAATGTAGGCTATTTGTGGCACTTTTTGGACATCAATTTCTCCGCAATGAGTGGTTGAATCTTCATGAAAATTTAAAGAATATACTTTTTAGCCTTAGTGGGAGGGAAACACGTCTCAGATTTTTGATCGATCCCTCCATTGCTGAGCTATAAAGCTTCAAAAATGAAGACTCATAAAAAACAAAATTTATGAAAATTTTAGCTTTAAAATTCAATATTTCCAAACCTAAAAAAACTAGGAAAAATTTGAGACCCGTTTCCCTTCAATACACAAAATAAACTACATTAAAATAAAAACCATGCCCATGTAGTATGTATTGTTCTTGGAATCCTTGTTCAAAAAATATATTTAATTTTTTAGTAAAAAAAATTGGTCACGTGAAAAAAATCATTTTTCTAAAAGAGGCAAGACAAAAATTACCTCTTTCTTGCAATCATCAACAAAATAGACAAACATATTTTTCCTAAATTACAGAACATTGTATGCTTGCATTTTACATGTCGCATTGACCAAAATTCAGTAAATGTTGTCAATGTAAAATCCCTAACAAATCTGGATTAAAATCTGAAGGACGATAAACAGACCTCAAAGTTATCTCTCATTACATGTTGTGTCTGGTCTGATTGGTGTCTGGCAACACTGATCTCATCGACAGCCCATTGGTCAGCGTTGTGTCCACCATGGTGAGGTTGCCACCATCTTAACTGTGTGTGTGGTGTCTTGGACTTCTCAGGCAACTCAATATGAACGAACCTAGAATGAATATTAAGATTGCCTTGACAAGAATATTTATAAGATTGGAGAAGAAAGTTGCCCCACCGTCCTAACCATGTGTTTGAGGGGCGTGGTGTTTTCTCAGCCAGGTCAAACTTTGAAAGAGCATTTGGATAATATTAAGTCAAAAATGTATAATATATATATCGGGGTATAAAAAACATAAAAATCAAGACTTTCCTTTCCATCTGCACCAATTGCAACCATCATCACCATCTGTGGTGCCCTGCCATCTACACCGAGTGCCACCCCCATCACCATTTATGGTAGCCTACCATTTGCACTGCTGGCCACCACCATCACAATGAGTGGTGTCTTACCATCTACGTTGTTTGCCAACATCATCACCATTTGTATTTTCCTGCCATCTGCCCTGATTGCCACCCCCATCATCATCTGTGGTTTCCTGCCATCTGTTCCGATTGCCACCATCATTTCCATCTATGGTGTCCTACCACCTGCACTTATTGCCACCATAATCACCATTTGTGGTGCCCTGCCATTTGTACTGATTGCCACCACCATCACCATCTGTGGTGCACTGCCATATGTACAGATTGCCACCACCATTTCCATCTAAGGTGTCTTACCATCTGCACTGATTGCCACCATCATCACCATTTGTGGTGCCCTGCCATTTGTACTGATTGCCACCATCTGTGGTGCCCTGCCATCTGCACTGATTGCCACCATCATCACCATCTGTGGTGTACTGCCTTCTGCACTGAATGCAACCCCCATTACCATCTGTGGTTTCCTGCCATCTTGTTCTGATTTCCACCACCATTTCCATCTGTGGTGCCCTACCATCTGCACTGATTGCCACCATCATCACCATCTGTGGTGCACTTCCATCTGTTCTGATTGTCACCACCATTTCCATCAGTGGTGCCCTGCCATCTGTACCGATAGCCACCACTATTTCCATCTGCGGTGTCCTACCATCTGTACTGATTGCCACCATCACCACCATCTGTGGTGTACTACCTTCTGCACTGATTGCAACCCCCATTACCATCTGTGGTTTCCTGCCATCTTGTTCTGATTTCCACCACCATTTCTTTCTGTGGTGCCCTACCATCTGCACTGATTGCCACCATCATCACCATCTGTGGTGCCCTACCATCTGCACTGATTGCCACCATCATCTACATCTATGGTTCATTGCCAACTGTTCTGATTGTCACCACCATTTCCATCTGTGGTGTCTTACCATCTGCACTGATTGCCACCACCATCACCATCTGTGGTTTCCTGCCATCTGTTCCGATTGTCACCATCATCACCATCTGTGGAGTCTTGCCATCTGCACTGATTTCCACCACCATCACAATCTTTGGAGTCTTGCCATCTACCCTGATTGCCATCACCGTCACCATCTGAGGTATCCTACCATCTGCTGCGATTGCCACCATAATCACCTTTGTGTATCCTGCCATCTGTACTGATTGCCACTACCATCACCATGAGTGGTGTCTTGCCATCTATGTCTGGTTGACACCATGATTTCCAGCATGTGGGGGTCTACTTCAATGCAAAACAACTATAGATCTGTTCCATTTGAGCCAGTCCAACTTAGCATTTAAATTTAGGATACATCAATGTGAACATACTTCTCAGACCCTCAAGTTTTCAATAAGAATTCAATCACTAGAAAAACTACAATGAGGTTTATTGAATTTGAGAAGTGCAAGTCAGATAAATTACTTACATTGGCTTCCTCAGCTCATCAGCATAAAGTTCCTTCAACAGTCTCCAGGTGGTACCACCATCATTTGAGTACTGCACAAGAATATTCTCAGTCCTCTCATTGGCTCCACTACATGTGTCATCACCACCTCCACCAATCCGAGCATAGAACTGGACATAGTCAGAGTATCTGGTGTCAAAGTCAATGGTCACCAGTTTTCTTACACCAGGCTGAAACCACCAGACAAAACAAAGAAATTGAAAAGAGCAAAATGTTAAGATTTCAAAGTTTCGACAAAAAATTAATTTGCAGACGGTCTTTAATTTTTTTAAGAATTAACTAACACAAATAGCAATTGATTGTTAGGATTTTATGCAAAGAATATGAAGGAACAGCACAATTTTTTAAAATAAAATGAGAAAAAAATAAAATGAGACCAGATTAATAATTATTCATATAAAACTAAAAACAAAACTTACAATAAACAAACAAACATGCAGACAGATTAAAATTTTTACTATATTATAATAAAATATAAAGAAATCCGATAACTAAAGATGAAAGTGCTGATCCACTTGATGGATGCGTCTGTAAAATGAAGTAAATTTGAGTAAAAGAAATACAGAATGAAAATATACAAAATGTTAATATTTCGAACTTAAAAAAGTTTTTCGTCAGAACTAATAAGAAAATGACATTTTCTTATTAGTTCTGACGAAAAACTTTTTAAAGTTCGAAATATTAACATTTGTGCTTCATTCTGTATTTCTTTTACTCAAATTTACTATATTATAATAACTCTTTAGTAATATCAATATAATACCTGAGAAAAATACAGTGATTCCCCTGAGAGAATCGTACCGCATGCCTGTTCACCACTGACCACTTGACCACTATATACAGACAGCCACCTGTCATGATCACGTGTCATCATTGAGAAGTCAGCCTTGGCAGTGTATGGTAACTGTTGGGAAGCTGTGCAAGAATCACCATGATGATGCTCATCACATCTACAAGGAACCAAATTAATCCAACACCATATATAGGGTGGCCCAAAAAAAAGTACCCTGACTTCAACGTGACATATCTTCTAAACAGAACTTTCCAAAATGCTGAAAGTTTTTCTAAATAAGCTCACTTATATTTACTAGTAAGTAGCCAAAATTTCAAAACAATTTGTTAATATTTGTTGACACGGCAAGGACAACAAAATTACTAGTCGAAATTTTACGGTCCAGAGTTATTATGTTTGCGTCTGCGATTTTTTTTCTTGAATTTTTTTTCTTGAATCTCCTGAACTATTCATTAAAATGCACTAAAAATTTAGGATGCATTGCACACACACTTGTGTTTGTGCTGCGAATTTCATAAAAATTCATTGAACGGCATTTATGGTACATTAAAATGAATGTGCCTTGTTGGAATGAACTTTCCTCGCTTCTTGCATCAAACGCCAATATTTGACGTAAATAAGGCAATTACCGCGGAACGGCAAATTTTGACTTGCCATTTTGATTTTGCCCTGTCTACAGTTAATTAATAATATATTGTATTTAATTTTTTGCCACTTATTAGTAATATGATGATGTAAATAAAGAGTAATTTTCAACGTTTTAGAGTGTTCAGTTTCTATTTCTATATAGTACTGTGCAGACCTCATTAATGAGTATTTTCGCACAAGTGAGCTAAGGGGTGGTAAAGAACTTCAGAAAGCTCAGAGGCCACCTGGTGCCGCTGGGAATCGAACCCGGGCCTCCCGCGTCGCAATACTGTGCGCTTACCATTCGACCAGTCCAACCCCTTTAGTTTAGGTGATATGGGACGTTATTTTGGGCAACCCGATATACACACAACATTTTTCTTCACCCTGTAAGCACTTAGGACAAGATTTAAGTTTAATCCCGTTATGGTATTATTTCAAGGTGGGGAACATCTCAAACGGGTAACAGCACTAGATAAAGAGAACAATTGATGTCACAAGTATGAAATAACCGTGCTTTTATCTGTATTTCTTTTAACTTCAATCTACTTTTATCTTCAGTTATACAGGAGCCTCCATCAAGAGGATCAGCACTTAGTTCATCTTTAGTCGACAGATTTCTTTTTTTACGCGAGGCCTACAAGTATGGTGAAATTCTTAAACAATTTAAGAATTTTGTGCACAATTACTTTTTTCCGAAAAAACAATACTTTCCATAAACTTTTTTATGATGATGAGGGTGTAAAATAGCCTTATTTTTTTTTCAAAATGCCACATTCAATTAAAACACTCTGTTCTGTTCTGCATTCAAATATTAAGTATGTAACAAGCACCACAAACAGATAAATGGTGTCAACAATCACAATTTAAACATTGTGATTTTAATTTATTTTATACTTACTTGCACATTGCCTCATAACAGCGACCATGACCTCTACAGAAGTCTGGACACTGCTGACCAATATAGAGGTATGACACCGCCCAATTATCTGATAGTGTCCAGTTAGACTGACGCAGGCGGAACTTGGTCGACTCAGACCTGAAAAATATTTTATATCGGATAAGTGTCTAGTAGTAGTATATAACCTACTAGGCCGACAATTCAAGCAGGAAAACTCACATTCAAATATAAAGCCTAGATGAGACGAAAAGTTAAATTATGAAATACACAATTTTCTATGAATTTGTACCATGTTTTTGGTGATAATGGCAGAGTGACCCGCTTCCACTGCCTGAATTCTGATGAA
>JAOXYC010177913.1:0-13041 GCA_028565715.1 Phoronis pallida
TCATGCTTATGTCACTACAATTATGCCCCCTAGTGGCACTTCCTCCTATTCGACAAATTGTTGTGATGCACTTTTACTCTAGTTTACTTTGTTCATAAAAGAGATCCCTCTTCGTCGCTTGAAGCACAGGGTGACTCTTCGACATGTTTTTGGCTGGTATCATTGCCCTTCGATTGATATAAATTTAAACAGTTAATAATCTTTATTTATTCACCACGGGTTTTTCAACTGCATTATACATCTAGTTAGCAACATGGTCACCCACCCATCCCTATTCCCTTGTTAGTTATGTTTTATTGTCTTAACCTGAAAAGCAGCTACGTTACAGTGTTTTGAAAGTAGTTGGCATAGTAGAAAATTGTGAAGCAAATTTATGACGAACAATTAAATTAAATGATAATGTTAAAGTTATACACCGCTACTTACTCATGTAAAATTATCCACTATTGAATGAGGTCAATTGCGATGGATTTTTTGTTACAAATTGCATCTTTACAATTCATCTGAACAAATGTATACATTTGCTTCTTCCTGAAATCTTTATACAGACGACTAATGTGACTTGATGAAATATCTCGACGGGTCGCCGAGATCAACCATAACGTATAAACATCGTGTTTTCGAAAAACAATGAAGGTGGAAGCAAGAATTGGCAAAGAAAAATGATCAATTTGTATAAAAGAAACGGATTAAAATGTCATGTTTCAATGATTGATAATTCTAGATCCTTGTTGTGGCATTTCAAGTCTGGTCCTTACTGCAGGAGATCCGCAGTATCTAGGCCGACAGCTTTGGAAAGCACCCTAAGGTTAAAACCAAGAAGGGTTGACTGCGAACAGTGCGCGGTAAATCATCAAAAGGGACACCCTGTGCGGGCCTCAATGTGGGCACAATTTTAATTAAAACGTTAAAACGCCCATTAATCCACAAATTATGGAACGAGCATAGACTTTTTTGACCTCGGTTAGCAGGGAGAAATAACACTGAGTGTAAAAATAAACGATTAAACATAATACAGATAACGAACGAATGGATCTCTGCAAAATGTGCGAATGGAAATCGCACTTGAGTTTAAGGTTAAACAGATGACGAAGACAATTTTGACACTTTCTCTAGTATTTTCTGATTTTATTGAACTCAAAAACTCAAATACTGGACACTTGTAAATCAAGCCGCTAATAAGGCAAACATTATATTTACTGAAAAACCATTTTTAGTTTGTAAAATGGTTTTACAATCAATCTATAGTACAACATACATCAAACTAAAATGAAATTTAACTACAGAAATAAAAACATTCCTAAATTACTCTTAGTGTGCTTTTAAACCCATAAATCATAGTAATGATAACATGAGTCTACGATGATCGGTGATGATAAAGTATATAATAACATAAAACACCTTTACACCGGTAGAAAATTCAAAAATCAAAGACACACTAGTTGCTTTCAAACATAAGACGTTCTTCGTCAGGTAAGCACAGCAAAAGTATAAACAATAAATCAAGAATCAATGTGAAAGAAACCTGCGTCAAAGTGTTGTCATCATTTTGAAAACATACCGACAACACTATTTGAATTATGTGTCCGAAAGTTTATTTGGAGTGAATACTTAACCATTCACGTACAACTATAGAAGGTGTCAACTTCTTGAGTCAACAACAGGCCTACTAGATTTAATTTAGGAATCCGTAAGAGTCCTAGATTTAATGCATATCTTCACTCAGTGCTTGCGTTGTCTTTTTTGACGTTTGCAATGGCGGCAAGGTACCTCCCCTGAGGTTGTTAGCGGGTACTACCCTGGTGTTGTTACCAGGTGCTCGCCGTGAAATTGGTGGAAGGAGTTTGGTGGTGAACTGGATGTTGCCAGATGCTCCGAGGGGACTTGCTCGCACTTCACCTAATGCTGTCGGCATGGAAGAGCATCTCTCATTATCCTTGTCGGCGGTTGAAGGACAGGCGCTGAATGAAGTAAGGTGTGGTACCTCTGTCAACTCACTATCCGATAAAGGTGATGGAGCAACGCATGGCTTTTTGTTTCTGGAAAACAAGGCAGTATCTAATCGTCCATGTTTGAAAAGGTATGCATTAAAAGTAATGAAACCAATCATATGTGATGGAAATGCCAAGATGCCTTTTTTAATACTTTTCTAAAACTGGAATTACCAGCAAAAATCATGAGGTTCACATGCTGGTTGAACATTCGTCTTTTTGATCAGAACCATTAAATTCCGTTGTGGAACGACGACTTACATTTTGATCGATATTAACGAAATCAGAACAAGAATTCCGATGAATGCTATCCCAGCGATTGTTACCCCAACAATGAGACCAATGGACGGTGATGTAGTGATGTTGTTTATCCCCGTGGCAGCAACGGTTGTCATCCAGATCGAAAAATCTGATTGAGTAGGGCTCATGCCCGTTCTCCCTTCGGTAGGAGATATAGAATTTGTCGTAGAGTCTGCCTGCGTTGAGATTTCCGTCATACTGGTAGATCTAGAGGAATCTGACTCTGATGTTTGGACATAGCTTGTTGTTTTTGATGTTGTTTGGACTTTAACTAAAACAAAAAAAGTGTTTCAATGTGTGACTTCATCATGGAATCATTTATTGAGGAATCGTTGATTTATTTTTTTTAAAGAAAAAATATCCATCACACGGTTCGTGACATGTTTCACAAGAAAAAAGAACTGATACGGTTCAAAATTAGAGCCGCTTGTTTGTAGACGAGTTCGAATGTAGTGACATCGTTGCTAATGTTCAAAAATGTAAAAGGTCGTGATTCATAATCATTGTACACTGCTGAAAATCCGAGTGGTGGACATTCCTTATCAAACAGGACCTATGTATGGTAATGGACGAGACACCAATCAATATGGTCTATTGGATAAATAAGTATTTCCACAATGTTTTATTTCCTGGTTATTGAGTGTGCTGTTCGGTACATTCGTTATTGCATGCATCTTGAGAAAGGTAATGTCTGGAAATTTAACATAGTCTTATTAAAATTTCAGCTGTAGAGGGGATATTTGAATGTTTTTTGTTGTTGTTTCAACACTGGCGAGTGAACGTTTTTAACACTTTAACAGTAGTTATTTTAGTTGGATTACCGTAACCAGTTAATGTTGATTCCATTGTCGGCGTGATATGCATTGTCGTCGAATCCTGATTTTTGAGATGCTATAGTTGGTGCTTGAGCAGTAGCTAAAGCAAAAAACCGGTATCCCAGCGTTGAATTCCTTAATTCTATCGCATTAACGTTATTCGTTAAGATTCTATTTGCCAGCTTTGCGAAATAACAATTATTGTTAAACTTGAAATATCGTATCATAATTTAACTAAACCTACCACACGCAGACATATTGGTTGAACCAACTTCCTCAGTTGTCTTCCCGTCTGGACATTGAAGGCAGGATGATTGGCCTTGATCAGATTGGTAAAATCCCAAAGCACAATTGAGACATTCTTTCCCGAATCGGTACTCAGTGTGTTGAAATGAGTATTTCCCCGGCTGGCATATTACTGTAAAACGATCAAGATATTGCCGTCATGCTCTTGTCAAGATCGACATTCAAATTTTATTTTTTCATGTGCATTCAACAATTGTTGTATTGTCGGCATTGAGTGTCATTCGATTTTGGAAAACGATAGAAAACGCGGGAGGATCGTTTGATGATTTTTTATCTATCTATCTTCCTGAGTTTTACAACCTTCAACAGTCAATTCTGACCCTTACAGAAAGTTGTAGTGTACTCCCCATTATTTTTGAGACTATTTACCAGTCCTATATATGTTACTGTAAGAGTAACACAAGTAATCAGACCCAATGGCTCAAAATAAAATTCTGTAAGGCGTAGCTATGATTTTCAGTAGTACTGAGTGTATCGAATACTATTTTTAGGAGTTAAATGATCAGACACATCGTATCATAATTTTACGATCCTCACCACAAGCGCTCTGGCTTACAGTCCCTCTATCACCAGTTGTGGAACCAGCATTGCACTCAAAACAACTCTTTTGACCCTCTTCCGGTTGATAGTATCCTTTAGGACACAATGCACATGCGCTATCACCATTGTAATTGACATTTTGTGTATAGTACGTACCCGGACGACACTTAACTAGAAACAACAATAATATAGAATGATCGCCCATACAAAGGAAATTTTATTATTTATAATAACTGTTATCGCCTAGCCCCGCAATTGAGTGCGTGCGCCTGTCTGTGAATACGCGCCTATACGCGGATTGTATAGGCCCATGAGCCTATTTTACGAATAATTTGAGTAGAGCCAGTGTTATAATTGCAGTTATTGTTTAGTCACTGATGGCCGCCTTATTACTGGAATCGTTAGCAAAAAGTGTCCCTGACCCAACAAGTTCTTTTTAAAATATAAAAGGTGCGTCTATAGTAACGGCTGTTGAAATTAAAATGTCAAAAGTCTGCCTATATCCGGAGCGCCCGGTTAACATGGGCCTCGTCGCAGAAGATTTAGGCCCATGCGCCTATTTTGCGGGAATTTGAATTGACAAATTTTGAAAGCAAAATGCATTATTTCCCATAGGCGCATACGCTCAATTGTAGGGCTATACGGTAAGATACAACAACCATTCAGTTTCACAGTCAGGGGGATACATGAAACAAGTGTTTTCTCTTGGAAGTTTAACCCAGACTGCACTTGACCATCGTTTGGAATAACCGTCGAGGCAGTAGTTTTTAAAATAAACACATATATAATCGATATCCAGTATTCCATCATTGATTAAGTATTTGGTGAGCACTGTAAGCAGAGCGCCACACTCAAGAGATAAAATGGCTCTGAGTGCGATTGGTGCCGCCAGGCCCATATCCGGGTCGACCACTTTTTCATAACTGATAATATCTTCAGTCAAATCAACTTGCAAAATGTACCGGCAAAGGTTGGGAAACGTACCTACAATCAACTGACATTCTGTTCAAGGTGAGTTGCGAACTCTGATCAACTACCAGGTCATCAGGATCGAAGAAAGTTTTACTTTATCCTTATCCTCACATGTGCATGTAGGGATAAGGATAATTCATTATAACCGGAAACATTCCTTCCCCAATAACTGATATCCGTATTTCACCGGATCTTGGTCACTATCTTCTCGGACACTTCTTAACATTGTTTAATGCCCAAACAAAAAATAACTGTATAAAACTTAATCAGCAGTCTTTTCACTTTCCATGTCCTAGTGGCGTTTCCAAAAAAAAAAAGAAAATGGCAGAGAAGTAAATTTTCGAACAATCTGACTGATTGAAGAGAATCTGGAAATGTGACTGTTTTGATGGTGTATAATCATCTAAGACTGATGCCAAAGACTTTCTTTCTTGTGTGGTGCAGTTTATAGTAAGGGTAATATTATGTTAATGAATTTTGATGTTCTTCGTAATCGTAGACCTGAAATGACTGGCATGATCAACCTTTTTACCCCTAAAACTCGTTTGATATTCATCAGCTAATATAAATAATATCCCTACGCTGTTATCCATGATTCCGGGATTTCCGAAAGAGCGCTCGGAATACATATTAATCATTTGATGAAAATTATGAGATTCAAAATTAACGACATTGCACAATCGATTTTTATAAAAATGGCTCTTGCACGACTATGCCACTCTATAATCGTTGCTTACCTCAATTTAAAAAGATTCTGGAACAGTCTGAACTGAAACCTTGTTGATATAGGTCTTAAATACAATGTAGGAAATCATAATGATGTTTCAAAAACATAAACAGTATTTCAAAATGTTGGCATTTTATGCATCGGAAACATCTGAAATTTTATAAATGAGTGTGATTTGTATTAAAAAGACCGCCCAGTTGGACGGAACCCCTAGTACTTGACAGACGGCATCGTATTACATGTTAAAATGAGCCATATTTAGATACTGTAATGAGTGCTCTTGTGTATGACTAATACTATCGAAATGAATGCTTTATTTATTTCTTACCACATAAAGCTCCGCTTAGATGGTCTCTTATAAATCCAGTGGTGCAGTTTATTTCGTATGTAAACATTGGGTTAGCGCTGAACGCCGTCCCGTTGATGACAAATGTGACATTACCACTTGATAAGAGAGTGTCCGCCTTTTCACTGAGTAAACGAAGGTCCGTTTCGATAGTGTCTACAGTGAAATAACAACATATTAATAGCAAAGAACACCCATGTTTGTCAATAAAACTGAAACAACGACAATTTTATTGACCAGTCTCACTGGAGGGGCTGAAAAGCGGGGTGTAGAGCGAATTAATGTTTGAAAGGTTAATTTGTTATAAGATCAATGCTAATCCGATACACACAAAGGATTACATCGGACGCCAAATTACAAATGTTTAAAGTCGTTGATCAGTTATTGACCAGTGTCATGTCCTGAAAAGGGCTTGAACAATGCGCATAAATACACAAATCTTTTTGTTGAAAAGTGCACTTTTTTGATTATACCTGAAAAATTGTAGGTAATCTCCGCGACAATCTGAACAAACCCTGATGTTTCGCGCTTGTGGCGTAGAAGTGTACTATCCTCAGTCCAACGTTTCTTCCTAAGTGAGTTATCAGTATTAGAACACTTTGCTTGTACATCTTTGGCAGGACCACCAAGTGTGTCAGACAGTTGTTTAGCTTTCAACTGCACGGAATCAATATTCTCCTTTGTACACTCTAAAGAATCTACATCAACAGAGACCTTAAGATTGTGCTCTTGGTCGGAGATGGCTGAAATGTTCAAAATCTCTATCATAGCAAGGAGCCAACAATGAATGGCTCCCTTGGCCCTGTACCCTTTTTTACTTTAGAATAATTTTAATCGCGACATGTTTCGGTGATTATGTCCACCATTGTCGAACTTAATAGTATAGAATGAGAAGCCAAGGGAAGGCTGCGTATGAATATACAAATGTGAACTTGTACCTACCATCTACTATCAAGACAAAATGATGAATGGTACATGAACAGCAAACTAGTGCAGCGGGGTTAAAAATATGAACATTCAATGAAAGGATTGATGCAGATAATTTGAATTGACGAACGTAGTTTTTAAAAAAAATCGTTGACACTACTGCGCTTGTTTGTCATTCATGTGCCATTCATCGGTGAATGTAATCACCGAAACATGTCGCGATTGAAAAACTAATGTTTTCAAACGAATACTACTGTTAATCTATAAGATTAAAACTCCAAACGTTTCGGGGGTTGCCCTTGATCACTGGATATTGAGTACTGACACAAAATGAAGCAAGCAAATACAAGCATAGAAAAACCCAACAGGGTGCGTAATATGGAGTGACAGTAACAGTAATGATAATTTTAATTAACATTAAAATAATTTTGTAACGAAGGGAAATGGCTAGCAAAGCCAGTATCCCTATTTTGTCCTAAAATATGTGTACCGAACTTTAAATAAAAGATACTTCACGTGTTTTTGCGAAGATGGATTTCGGCGAGGCCACCCTGACCCCCAGAACCCAAGATCGGGTTCTAAGGGCAACGCCTGAGAAACGTGCTTGCATTTCAAAATGGGTTTGAGTAACGACATAAGATTATAAGATATCTCGAATACTTTTTCATCAAATGTTACATTTAAAGATGTCACAAACCTGAACAACCTGGCAAGAAAAACAAGTTATTTCGATGTGTTTGTCCGTTCCAGTACCAATCAGTCTTCGGACCACATTCATAAATTCCACCTTTGGGAACAGCGGAACTAAACCCATAACCGCTGTTACAATAAGCAAGGCATGACACAGTCCCATTATTGTCTGTTGAGCAGGATTTCAATTTACCGTTACGAGGAGCAAAGATTAATCTTTTCGGATTGCAAGCTGTATAAAAAAGACAAAAAAAAAACATAAATTAGTGCATTTTGATTTTTTGATTTGTTTACAAATAAATGTGCGCTTTACTGGCAGATTGTGATGAATTTTGAAACGACAGAATATGTATTTATCGCAGGGTTGTCTTTGTTAGGGTAACGCTTCGAGCTCGGTTGCAGAGAAAAGACCGTGATGAGTTGAAAATAGGTAATTTATTATGACAAGAAAAATATGTACATGAGTAGGAGGTTAATCTCTGCAAGATGGGCACGAGAAAAACTGCCCTCACATAAAAATAGGAGACCCGGGTTTGATTTATATAAGTTTTATCCTGTCACAGTATGTTTTTCTTAACACGATATACAGTAACGTTTGTTTTACGAATTAAAAGTAAAAAGATTGATAGACCGACATGTTGAAGGGTATCTCAAAATCTTTTACAATATCGTTACATTTCACAAAAGTAACCTTGTGTTTACATTTAGCCTCAGTCCTGTATGTAGCCTACTTACTTGGACATGTTGATGGGTTACAGGTCAATGTTTCTTCACTGTCACCAACACACAGTTTTCCTACATTCATAGGTGAAGGACTGTCACAGTACCTCTGTCTTGACCGTTGACCTCCACCACACTGTTTACTGCAAGTTCCCCAATCTCCCCAAATGCCCCAATTACCATCAACTAAAACAACAAGAAGGCTTTTTGTATCAAGCCTCAACCGAGTTCTGGAAAATTGATATTATTTTGAAAGCAGTCGTTCCGAAACTTTAAGTGCCCGCGTATCACTATTGTGCGTGGCTTTATTTTCGGCTACTTGTACACTGTGACTAAAAGGTGCAACATACACTTAAATGAAACACAAAGTACTTAGTTTTGGTTATTTCTCGCTCGGATAAACTAGGCCTGGAAGCATTTTGTTGAACTGGAAAATCTACCCCTGTTGCACTTACAATTCATAGTTTGGAGATCATGATATCTGGTATCGGAAATATCTTACCTATCTCTGCTTCACAAAACTGTCCGGTGAAATTCGCTTTGCAGACACATTTATATCCGTCTACTAGACCAATGCAAGTTGCATTGTTCTCACAGTTGTGTTCACGACAGTCATTGAGAGAACAATTCTTTCCTGGGATCAAAAACAAGGCACATGAATCTACCATCTTCAACTGTTTATTGTTTAATGCACAAACTAGCCATAGGGTTGCATATAAACAAACAATCCGCGCATTAATAACAAGGAGTGACAAAACAATTAACATATCACTACGCCAGAGTGAGAGACTCGTCTGAGCAACGTGATACCACTAGCTTGATCCGGTAATCATTACAATCACTACCAATAGTTCTGTAACTGAGTTCGTCACAGACCTCTTTACAAGCATTATTGTTTGACAAATTTAATGGAGGTGAAACGGGTAGAAAGTTATACTAGACTAGCAGAGAGCAAACATGAAGTCCACACAATGTCCCGGAGACATTTTACACGATCACAGAATCGTGCTTCTCAGAATGTTTTTTAACAAATCTGTGTCACTGACCACTGTGTTTTATGTAGAGAATTTCTCTGAATCAACTAGTAAGTTCCTCTATTGTCATGATCCAAAACTTGTGTGTTGTCCCAATCAATAATATGGAAAACACACAAGTTTTGGATCATGACAACGATAGAGGAACTTAGTTGATTCAGAGAAAGTCTCTACATAAAACAGGCTGGTAAACATTCAATGAATCGAGAAATTGGCCAGTTTCAACTTCCAGATTTTTATAATGAAGCGATTCGCCGTCCCAATATATTCCTACGCCCAAATTATATGCCCAAAGCATCGTCCAACCAACAGAGTACATCAGTTCTGAAGAAACCCCTTGACCGAGTGGGTGAAAATATCAAACGTGAGTAAATTTAGACGACTTGGACAAAAGAAAATGTTATACAAATGAGCCCGGACATTTTCACATACCTTGATATCCGAGTGTACAGCTACATTCATAGTCGGTACCGTTGTTGAAGCACGTGCCATTATTTTGACAAGGATGCTGATCACATGGAGGTGGGGCTACAATAAGTCTCAGAGTGAAGACATGTTTATTTGAAGTTGACAAGACATTAGTCAATTGGTTTGTTGAGTTTTTATCTGCCGTTATTTAAACACTGACATTATCGTTTTTATTAGCGTATACATAGCGGATTTGCGAATGTTAGAGCGCATGCGCTGTACATGCACGACTGCTGGGTTATTTGTATAGTTTGCAAGTAAGAAGCACGAGTCACATTATTTTGAAGTAAATTTATTTTTTCGAAAAAGCTTTTGACAACAACTTCCACAATGCAAGATTCAAAATGGTAAATTTGCAACCCCCTTCTTATGTTAGACTTAAAAATCTAAAACAATGCAATTATAATAATGTTCTCTTCCATGAAGACAACTATGGCAGATGAAGGCAGATACTCACGTGGACACGTTTGGTTGTTGCATATTCTTTCCTCATGAACTTGCTCTAAACAGTCATTGCCGCCGTGTGCCGGGGGAGGATTGTCACATGACCTATTTCTGGATTGCTTACCACCGTTGCAGGTTTGGGAACATATTGACCAAACGGACCATGGGCCAACACCACCATTCACTAAGAAATTAATTGTGTTTTAATTTATCTTCTAGCTCTTGTTAGTGAACAATTCATGGTTTACTCATTATGAAACAGTACAGAAATATCGCTTCTTTAATACCTACAGAAGTGGAAAAGCATCAAGATCAAGGCAAAGAACATTCGACGCATTATTGGAACACACACATCAAAACAACAACATCAGTTCCAGGACTGTTAGCCATCTAAGCCTCTCTACGAAATATCAAGTTTGCAAAGACAGTTATAAAGCCTATACTGGAGGATTGAATATACTTGGCAGATTATATCCCAATATGGCTGATGTTTGCGGCAGTTGATCGCCCATGTAGAACGACCTGCTCGAGCACCTGAATTTTCAAGATTTTATTGTATCACTTCATTTTAGTTATCATTTAACCTAAACTTTTATTTCTGTAATATTTTTGTTGTAATTCAGCCAATAGGCTGCCAGAATTTTAATAAACATTATTATTATTACCGTATACCGTATAACCCCGCAATTGAGCGCATGCGCCTATATGCGAAATGCATTTTGCTCTCAAAATGTGTAAATTCAAATTCGCGCAAAATAGGCGCATGGGCCTAAAGGTTCCGCGATTAGGCCCATGTTAACCCGGGCGCTTCGGATATAAGCGCACTTTTTGCATAGTAATTTCAACACTAGCTTTAAACAAATTTCTTAAAAAATAGGCGCATGGGCCTATAGGTTCCGCGTATTGGCGCGTATTCACGTATAGGCACATGCGCTCATTTGCGGGGTTATACGGTATACATGGTTTAAAGAGATAAATCACAATAAGGAGGATTGAGATGGCATCAAATACCTCAAAGTTAATGTTGAAATATATCATTTTTAAATGTTATATTTCAACTTTAACTTTGAGGTATACATTTCGAATAAAGACCGTTTGTAGTGTACTGTTGTAGATACTCCAGTTCAATAAAAAAAATCCAGATCAAGGTTAATACAGCTGGATTAAACTGGATCTGGATTTTTTTATTTAACTAAAGTATCTTAATCCTACATTGAAAGGTTAATAAGTGTCGTCAGAGCAGTGATTCCTTAATAACAGGGACTGGTCCACAAAAAACGCTAACATTTTGATTTTTTAATAATTTTCTACAGAAATTATACAACTTTCTTTTAAATGGGCCAAATTATGACAGACACATGTAGATTTATACAACTTGAAAAACTTAAAAAAAGAGGCACAACTAAGCCACAACTGAGAAATTATTCCAAAACAAAATGTTTGCGATTTTTGTGGACCACCCTGCGTATCTATTTATTACCGACGGTATTTTTAAATTAGCACTTTCGAGGCGAAATATTCACCCGAAAGAGCGCCCATTAGGGCTCTTTCGGAAAACATGGGCGCTCTTTCGGAAACAAAAAATACCAAATAACCGCCTATGGGCGCTCTTTCGGAATTTTTTTGTATGAGCTCTTCCGGGGGGCGCTCTTTCGGAAATCCCCGGCACATATTTGGTTTCGAAAAAAATTACCTATCTCTGCTTCACAAAACTGTCCGGCGAAATTTCCTTTGCAGACACATTTATATCCGTCTACTAGACCAATGCAAGTTGCATTGTTCTCACAGTTGTGTTCACGACAGTCATGGAGAGTACAATTCTTTCCTGGGATAAAAACATGGATAAATACAACCACAGTTTTCAAAATCGAGATACGTTTCAGCAGATGCATCTACCCTCTTCAATCGTTTCAGTCATGGATGATAGTCTACAACTAGTGCCTGGAATCATGGCATAAAACTATGTGTCATGCATTTACAATTCAAATAGTTCAATATTTTTATAAAAACTGTCGCCACATAGTTTATGTATTTCTTTGCTGCGCTTCCCTACCATCATGCCATCAAACAACAACCGTGCGTTATAACGGCCATCGTTAACATGAAGAAAAAGAAAGAATGTCCATTGATGGACAAACATGTTCACATACCTTGATATCCAAGTGTACAGCTGCAATCATACTCGGTACCATTGTTGAAGCACGTGCCATTATTCTGACAAGGATGCTGGTCACATGGAGGTGGAGCTACAATAAGTACATGTATCAGAGTGAAGAAATATTTCTTTGAAGTAGACAAGCCTATGAACTGTTGACTTTTTATTTATAACAATAATAATGTAATTTCTTATGAAGGGCCTATCACAAAACCATCCTTGTATTCAGTGCCATAACCCTATAACATAACATTAATGCGTTTTGCACTCCAGTCAAATTTTCAAAATGGGTTACTGAAAACTCCACCTTTGTTTTGCAAATTGGCGATGTTATGTGAAGTTATAAACCTTTTATTGGATTCGATTTTAAAAATCATAGAACTCGCCAAAGGCTCGTTTTATGATTTTTTCAAATCTCATCCAATAAAAAGTGATTCTTACAATGAATGGGAAGCAATACCACCTATTATTGGATGAGATTTTGATAAATCGAATCCAATAAAAGGTGGGGGTACTTCCCATGAATTTGAGAATCATTTTATCACTTAACTTCGCCAATTTGCGAAAAAATGTGAGAATTTCAATATTCTTTACGTTCTTGAACTT
>JAOXYC010178024.1:0-13040 GCA_028565715.1 Phoronis pallida
TGATGATGATGATGATGATGATGATGATGATGATGATGATGATGATGATGATGATGATGATGATGATGATTATGATTATGATGCTGCTGATGATGACATTTTACTTATCAATATTGGCCCACGAATGTTTCCAGTCAGGTCTTAAAAATCCCTTTTTTGTGTATCGAATTTTTTTAAGTTTGAGTGCTTGTTTTTATATTTGGAAATATTATATTACCTTGTAAATCAATCGTCGCTTCATGTGAACCGTCAGTAGGAACAATAGCGAACTTCAATGGAACGAGTTCTGGAACTGAAGTACAAATAAACGGAGTGTTAAACGAGGAAACCGGGATTTTTCATTAAAATAGTCTACAATGTTATCATTATGAAAATGAAAAAATTTCAGTAAAAAAATGTAACCATTTTTTTGATTTGTTATTATTCGAAATAGTTATGACATCATATCCACACAATATTATTCGTAGCTCAACTCTTTGGAAAACGCACGTTTTCTCAAGTCAAATTCACAGTTTAAATTTCAAACATGTAAATTGTCAAATAACTCTAAAGTGTAATCCTCCTCGGGACATGTTTTAGTCGTTCTTGTCTGAAATTCAAATCTACTTTAGAAAGGGTGTTTTTCAAATGTTGAGCCGCGAATGACAGGATGTGGATGTGTGGGAGTACAATTTCGGATAGGCCTACCTTGTAACTCAAATTAGTTTTTATGCAACTATGATAACCTCGTCGACCATCCCAAAGTACATTAAAAATATCCCCCTTCAAATACAGCTTTTAGCTGCATTAAATTATAGCTCCTATTGAAAGATTACAGCTTAATGTATGTTTCTTTTGCGTCTTAACGAAAATCATGCCAATCATATGATCAGGCAAAACATTAACCCAATGTGAAGGCCTATTCAACAGGAACAACAACATTCTCGCTTTTAACTTTCAAAAATCTAATCAGTCCAAAACCCGTAGGCTACTATGCATTTTGGATAATTTCGTTACTCGTCATCAACCAAAATAAATTGAGGAAATCTTCGATTGTGAAAATGCTTTCTTGGTTGAAAATTAAACGAAGACATATGTTGCACAATACCACCTTTCTATTGAAATCATTTTACTTTCATTCTTTGATAAAGAAGGTCATCACAACAATCACAATTTGAAGTCTTTCAAGCGGTTTAACCGAGACTAGCTAGTCAAGGCCACAGCGGTAGCTCAGATTGAACTCGAACGGCTAAAAGCAGGCTTTTTGTCAAATCAACAACTGGCAAACCAAAATCAATTCTCACTAACTTGTTGAAGTTGTGATAAAATGCTTTTAACTCGTTCACACAATTCCCAGCTCGTATATTTATCAGTGTTAGTTTACAAAAATCCTTTTCAGATGGTCCTATATCTGATTACCAATTATTTCGTTAACGAGTGACACAGAGTTTTGACAAATTTCGAGACGTGATCGAGACCCGTGTTGGCTTTGGGTATATTTGGTTCTTATTCACTGATTCAGATCTAATTTTGAATATGATAGTAATTGTTGACAGTATAGCAATCCCCCCAATAACCTCACCTGCCTTTTCCCATAACCTCTCCTGTTGTAACAGTCTCTTCCAAATGGCTTTTTCAAGAATGTCTTTCTTAGACGTTTCGACCCTTGCAACTGTAACATAAAATGTGAAAGAATATAATTTTTTTCAAATCTAAATGAAATCAGTGTTTCGACAAGGCAAATTATTTTCAGTGATGCAAAAGATGTGAAACTACATTTATTGTCAAGTTACAGGAGTTTGTCATCATTAAATCCAAAAAACAAGTGTCGGGCCACCGGAATCAAGACAAATGCATATGGTGAGACCTTAAAAGGTGCAAATTTGTCTTATTGCTCACGAACAGTTTGTATCTAGCAAATAGTCCCAATTTGCATCTCATAAAAAACTTATTCAGAAGAAAATCTATTGTAAACAAATTAAAAACAATGCTTAATTAGTTATTACCAAGTGACTCTCCTTGATTTACCTGTACAAGCCATGACCACTAACACCATGCAATATTTGGAGTATGATAGCAAAGCGACCATGATGGTCTGTACCCGGGGGTCTGTATGGTATGGTTTTCTCCCTGAAAACTAAATGTAGTCGTTTATACCCTGCGTTTATATCAGCTAAATAACAATGGCTTTAGTGGTAAAAGTGACAAAGTTGAAACTGACAAAATAAATTTAGTGCTTATGATAAACGAGTTACCGTTATAAGACTGTCCCTCCGTCACGTTCAACTGCAACCGATCGACTAATATCCGGAATGCAACATTCAGTACAAAAGGCCACTGACTTAATATCTCGATAACAATGCGTGCGTCTGGACGTAGGTAAGTTTACAATAAAAACCACAGCTTTCTTGTGAAGTTGTGATATGACAAATTACAAATATACGGGCACGATGATATATTTTACGAAAGTCGAGAAAAAAATGACATGTGGTAACACTGCTATGCTATATCAAGGTAATGAGGATTTTGATGTGTCGTGACAATCTAAATTATACAAAATAAGCGTATATTACAAAAATCCGGGGTTAGTGACATCATGGTCTAGGAGCCCAGTAAGGTTTTATTAGCAATTCTGCCTCAAAAGGTTTGAGGTGTGCACTGCATGGGGTCTGGTCTGGGGTCTAAGGAATGGGGATTTATAAGTGCGGCAAATGTGGGATGAGCCCAGGGGGCCCACTTAAAGTACCCAAAAAATCACTTCACTTCGGCCGGTCTAAAACCCACAGGTCGACGTGGTCAAACGATTTCTAATTTAATTTTTTTTCCTTGACTTTGCAGCAAGTTTAAAAAAACAACTAAAAAACCTGGGTCAGGTAAGGTATAGGTAATGTTACCTTTTAGCGTATCACTTTGTAAAGGATTATTCCTTGATGGACGAATTAAGTTACCGAACAGTGTTTTTTTAGGTGTATCAGTCCCCGGGATCAGTCCAATGCATATGAACAATTTTTCCTCTGTACAATTCCTGAGGACATTTCACGAAAATAATAAAGAAGCAAATGTGAATATCGGACTGCGACGGCTTCTGCCTGTGTGGGCTGGCCCATGTAAATGACCTATGGAGGCAGTCTGATCCCGGGAGTCTGATGCCGGAGCGGGCTCCCGGGGCGGGCTCTCCGCTGTTGAAGGCCGGAAAGCCGAATATGAAAAAACACATTGTTACACTATCAATGTCAGTATTAAATGGCAAGCAATAAGATGAAAGATTTCTTTTAAGCAGGCTTTTAAGATACATGTACCACTGGCACATAAAGGGTTTGTGTTGATTACGGGATCGACCCCGCCGCTTTTCTCATGGCATCATTAGTTTAGTGAGTTTACACCAGGTGTCACTAAAAGCAAGGTCAAGGACGTTGGTTGGGCTGTCAAGAATGGAAGACAAGAAACTTTGTGAGCGGCTCAAGTTTGCGGTTTCACGGGGTGATGTTACTGCAGCAAGACGTTTAATAAAAGGAGGAGTGAACGTAAACTCCAAATTCTGGGTATTTTGTGTTTTAAGGCTTTCTATTGACTTGTTCTTCTCAAAAATTGATTACATTATTTGGTCGTGAACAATTCGGACCAGTTGTCTAAGTTTTCGGCATTTGTACAACTACAAGTAACAAGTCGTATATAGCGGTCCCTCGCTTTATTGCCCGCTTATTCCCGTTACTCAGTCAATGTGTTTTAGTTGACTGAATAACAGGAAGCTAACTCGGGACCGACTTATACCGTCTTTTTAGACTTTTCTTCAAATAAGTTCAAAATCAACTGCAACTGTAGTACTCAGACTCAGACTCAGAGACTCAGTGCAAGCCCCGGGATGCAAGCCCGAGCCCCGAAAACGGAGCACACGATTCGCTTTCACGATTCTAATCATCCTGATTACAAAAACACCTTTAAAATGCCTTCAAAAAGCCTGAAAAAGCGTCCGAGGTGGCAAAAACACAGCCAAAACGGCATAACGTCCTAAATTAATAGCGAATGAAAAATTCACTGATTTAGCAGTTGAGGTCGTTAACAGGTTATCAGTGGTTATGCCTTATGGAAGTTATGGTCCGTGTATTTGCCAACTTCCTGTTTAAAGTTTAAATGCATTTTTGAAGGTGTTTTTTTGTGACTGGATGGCAACGTATTAACCTGTTAACTTGAAAGCCAGTCGTGGATACATGTCAACTCACTTGAACCCATGTGTATTTTCAGTATGACTCTTCATTGCTACAAGAAGTTATTGCACAGAATAACCTCCCACTGTTCAAGTTACTACTGACTGCTGGTGCAAATGTGAACGTCTCAAACAAAGTAAGATGAGTGGTAAAAGTCGAATATAGCAGTCCCTCATACATTCCCATTATTCAGTCAATGTGTTAAATAACAGTAGAAAACATTAAGGGATCACTCTATTCAACTTGTACCAGATAAATCATGATGCATGCTCTATTCAATAACTCAATTAGTGAGGAGACTTGTTTTATGTTGTTTAATTGTCTTTTTTGAAATTGGTTCTTCAAAGATACATAACCACTTTTTTAAATAGTTCAATTTATCTTTTAGAGCTCGTGAAGATTAAATGAATGGAAAATTTGGTTATTTTTGTTGCTTTTAGGATGGTCGCACACCATTGCACACTGCTGTGAGAAGTGGTAATAAAGCTATTGTGGAGGAACTTATCAGAAATAATGCAGATGTGGGGGCCACTACACAGGTACTTAAATGAGATTATTACCTACTGAATTTCATATTAACCTAGAAATCAGCCCTTGGGCAGGCATGGCTGCCTTAAGAATGATACATTCGGCTCCTTGTGAAATTTACCAGGTCATAATCTATTTATAAGCACTAGTCTTACCCAGTAATGGGAATTTAAATTAAAAGTGCATCACTGAGACAGAATTGTCTGTCACTTTCAATTGATCTTTACATCTACACTCACTTCATCAGTTAAACGTACAATTTTGAATTATTTTTGGCAAGTTGCATATTATCAAAATATCAGTAGTCACTGATTTTTGAAGTTATTATACAAGGCCAATTTTAGGGTGTGAGGGGAAAATTTCCATAGATTGGACAATTACAGGTTTTATTTACAGGATGGACGGACATGTCTACACATTGCTGCATGGAGGGAGTATGAAGATATAATGAAGAATCTTCTTGATGCTGGTTGCCCTGTTCATGCTCAGGATGAGGTGAGAATCGTTCTTTGAACTTTAGCATGTTTTTAGTTTATACTGTCTGTGTAATAAAGTCTCAGAAGTGGAGTATTTCGACTCAATCTTGTTTTGTGTGCAGTATTCGACCTTGTTTGTCATTTTACTGACCTTTAATATTTGACAAAGGTGGCCGAGCCATTGAAAAATGGTAACCTTAAATGTTGAATTTGTTGTAATGTTAGTATTAATATTTTTCCAAAAAATTAAAGGTAATTAATGCAATTGTTTGTTGTGTTTTAAGGATGGCTGGACAGTTCTTCATTGGGTTGCAAATCTCAAGTCATCAGAGATTGTGGAAAGAATTCTCCAAAAAGGTGCATGCATAAATGTCTTGAATAAGGTAGATAATAAATGTTCATCCTAATTAAGTCTTTCTAATAAGTTCATTAAAAAAAAATGTTATTGAAATCTTAGTAACCCATGTCACTGGAATGAAGTTTTGCATTTTCGTTTGTTAACATGGTTTATAGGAAGTATACATAAGTGAGAAACATCCAACTCTAATTTTTTACACTTGTACCAGATGCGTCATTTTAATGACACATTTGGTAAAAATTTTTGATGGAAACACCTTTCCATGGCTTTTTTAACAAATGAATTAAAGATCACTTACAAATCATTTGTTTCACCCTTCTTCCAATCTTTGAAAGACACAACATTTTATCTTAATGAATACAGTTTTTGAAATGTTTGAGACAATATGAATAAATTAAAGTTAAAAATTCATGATAATTTTTCAGAAAGGCTGTACTCCTTTTTACCAGTGTGTGGCCAATGGTAACATAGAAATGTGTAAATTGTTACTACGCCATGGTGCTAATCCATTCAACACTCCAACAATCATGTCAGTAAGTATCTAACACATTTTTGTGGAAAAAAGATCATTATACCTCAATAACTCAACTTTGAACCTTTAACAATTCAAACTGGTTGACCTCCAGTCTGTAAGGTCGATGGCTATTCAAACTGTTACCAGAAATTTTTTCACTGGCATTACTTCTTTCATAATATTAGTTATTTTCTCTCAGTCACTCACAATTTAATAAGAATGAATATTTTCAATTTTTCAATTGGCCAACTCTACACCAGGTGTCGCTTTTGTTTCCTGTCAGCCACATTCTCAACAGTCCCAGCATTCTTGACAAAGATGGCCGGCGACCATTGAAACATTCTGTACTATTTTGATAGAGAGTGACTGGAATCACACTTTGCATGTTATGAAACGTCTTCTTGTCAGATGACATTTTACAAAATAACTGCAGATGCATTTTTGTTCATGCTGTAAACCGGGGGTTAATTAACTTGGACTTACTGTCTTTTTTGTTTCCAGAAAAAGTGCAATCCTTTTTCTCTTCACAAGTCTTCACTCCAAGATGTTCATTGTGATGGGTTGACTGCACTTCTTTATGCAGTTGGGTACAAAGAAACATTTCTCAAAAGCACTGACTATAAAATCAAGGAGAAATGCATATACAGTGAAACTAATCCAGAGGAGATTTTGTGTCAAGTTTTCAAGCTAAGCGAGCTTTGTAGAATAAAGATCAGAAATCAACTAAGAACAGTTTGCATGGATCGTACCATTGTGAAAAGTATAGATTTGCTTCCATTACCCAATACAGTCAAAGATTACGTTAGATTGGATATACTTTGAATATGATGTAGGCTACTCGATATAATATGTCATTGTCTTGACCAATTTGTATGAATTGTTCAAGTTTAAAGTTTCATTGTTCCTTTAAACATTGTGAAAAACGTGAAACCTGTTGGATACATTACAAAGATATCGCTATGTGTATGTAGTTCAGTTTATTGGTCATTTTTGTAAGAATATTAGTACAATAAATTAGCTTGAGGAGGCCAGAGTGTAGATGGATGGAAAAAAATCTGATAAAATCCTGCATTTTATATGCGGTGTAGAACAGGATTTGCATAGGAACCGAAAATATATTGCCATTTTTTATTTGTTTACACATGAGGAAGGACGTATTGTTCAAAAACTAGTGTTTTACTGTGTTTTATCATCTACACTGGAAATGAACTACAGGATTTTATCAAATTTTAATTAATTAAGAATATCAGAATTTAGTACCAGTTTGTCACGTTTCTACTGTTCCAAATTTGTATTGGAGTTATAAAAAACTCTTGTTTATGAAATGTTTTTATCCATCTCCCATCATACTATGACTTAGTTTTAGCCAAGTCATGCCTCTGTCATGGGAAGCTTTACCTGGGACGTTCAACCCTCAGGTTTGTCAAAACGACCACAGTGATACCTGAGTCTTATCAGTTAGCCACTGGATAAAGGCTCTACCCACGAGGGGCCAATCCAGTGCAAGTAGCTGATGAACGTCGGTGGACATGTCAGACATTGTCATCAGGGTACGTCACAAGTGAAAGGTACTTTCATTAAACAACCGCCGGAGACAAGCATAATACGTCGTGTCTTAGAACGTAAGTCAAGTTCCAGTAATAGATTTAAAATTATCTCATGATAATTGAAAAAGATAACGAAGATCAAATTAACATTTTCTAGATAGTATTTATTGAAATTAAAAAAAACTCAAACATAAATCAATCAAACCGTTAATATGAAATGAAATATTTCATCATAATTTTAGTAACTCAATATCGGAAATTAAATAGAACATTTAGATACAAAAATTAATGATTCTGTAAATAGATATAATGCATGAAAATCCGTGCTCTCCATTTCATCCAACACATTTCAGTGTGAGGGCGCGGCTACTGAAAAAGACTTTGCCCCAACCCGTTTCTCGCAGGCGACAGTCGAGCGCTTTCAATTGTTGGAACCCCAACATATTTAAGATAATGAGCAGGCCTGTAGCATGACATGAGACTTGCAAGGTATACTGGGGCGGCTGACCTGTACACAAACACCGCAATACATTTGACATTTGTCGAATTAAGGCAGCTCAGGAAATGCATTAATATGCAGATGTCAATACAAAATTCTTAATAGTGTGATTTTGTCAAAGCTCTTTAAGTTTTCACAAGTAAATTCGATTTCAATATCAATCCTACAGTACTGTCGTGTTCTGTCGAGCTCAATGTAGCTAAGGTTTATTTGTGATCTGTAATTGTAGGAGCCATAACAAATTTGGCCGCATTTGTGAACATAAAAACATAGTTTTGCCAGCAACTCATACGTAGGTAATTGTTCATTTGAAGGTGTCGGCGCATCGTTTGATAGTTTATTTATCTCAGTCTGAACTAGCAGCCACTAACAGCTTATTATTCTTTGGTTTCCTGAAAGGATTGGGGGAAGGAGGCTTTTCGACATCGGGCTGTTCGACCTCTTGTGGGATCAGTACCAATTCCTTTCGAAGAGTTGTAAATCTCAAACTTGACTGTTCTACCGTCTTAACTACCTTATTGTTGGTGATTTCAAGAATTCGTGAAAGTGAAATATGCAAATATTCACGCATAATTCGCATCAAGTAGTACATAAACGGCGTTCCCAGACTTGTGTGTCGATAACTTTGCCCGCCAGGAGTTGTCGAGTAGCACACCAGAAAGTCCCTTTCTTGAACAGGGATGATCTCATATTCAGGTGTATCTTCTTCTGCAAAGCAAATAAGTTATTTATTTCAAAATCATTCTTAGATCATCACTCTTAAATTTGAAGGACCTTCAAGTAGAAACTTTGATAAACATATTTGATACTCAACTATTACCCATTTTGTGTTATGCTTCTGAAGTTTGGGGGTTTCGTGACGGAGAAAATCTAGAGAAAACACAATGCAATTTTTTTAAATATGTTCTTGGAGTGAAACTGAGTGTTCCAAATGTAGCAATAATAGGTGAAATAGGGAAAATGTCATTAAAGTTTATAAGAATGGAAAAAAATTATTAAATACTGGTTAAAGCTTATCTCAACTGACCCTAATAGATATATATATATCAGTTGCATATAGCCATCAGTATAATTTAGCGGAAAGAGGAGTAGATTGTTGGGCTCAAAAACCGTTTGTTAAAGCTTGGTTTTCAAAATGTTTGGACTGAGCAAATGGTTGTTGATAAGCAAGTGTTCTTGAAAGAAATTCGAGAAAAGTTAGAAGAGTTTGAAAAAAAAAGATTCTTTTGATTTATTAGACGACTATACCAAGCTGTCTCTATATTGTAATATTAAGTAGTAGAGCTGTCGGAACTATAGATCTGTCGGAACATAGAGCTGTCGGAATATAGAGCTGTAACAAACCGATACATCTATAAATAACTAACCTGGTTCGTTTGTTTGACAACTCACAAATATGAATGTCTTTGGTTTATCCTCCAGTGACGGACAACGCTCTGTCCTGAACTTAGACGTTATGTATGTGATAGGCACGGACTTTCCATCCACACAGTATAATTTACCACGACTACCATGGCTCATGATGATCACCAGTAAGCAACTGTATTGGTCCAGGCTGGTCTCCCCATCCTCATCCAGTCTAATTTTCTCAAAGATCTCATCCAGTCCACCGGCTTCCAAGTTTGTGTAAACAAGAACATGGAATCCAATGTGTGTAAGTGTGGCCCGTGCATTTTCTACAAGTAGTTTTGGAGAAGTGAAATGATAAAAGACTTTGTATTAAGAAGAGAACACGATACACTAGTATAATGGGTCACCCGGTGTATTTCTGCATCTCATGGAACAGTTGGTAGCTTTTAACCTGAGGATCAATTTTTTTTTGATAAAAATCACATCATTGTCAGCTCTCCTATTAGACACCTTCTTGATACTTTACCTAAATCCTTTTCACTGCCTTCTCTGTTATGCATGCCGTGTCCTTCCTCAAACGCACGGTTGTTGATAACAACAGCCAATCCAATGGGATCTTTCATTCTATACCGCTCAATGGTTGGGTCGGAGTCGGACGGCCGAACGACCACTTTAAAGAAAAAGCAACAACAAAGTAATTCAGTACACGAAACTTTCTTAGACAATCCATTAAAGAGATCACATTCCCCAAACGATCTGACAACCACTGCCGCAAAATCAGGGTGTGGTGTCCAAATTTCTTAAACACAGTGACCAGAAATAAAAAGGATTGAAAAACACTTTTGACATGTACATGGCCAGATTAAACAAGATATTGTTTATTTCTTTGTAAGTGAAAAAGCTATACAAAATTAATTAATCTATGCTGTTTTTTTCCTCACCAGTAATTTCACCAAAATCCAAATCTTCTCTCGCTTCCCAGGCCTTTGGTCTATTTTCAGGGGTCAAATCTGCCATCTTGTTTCCAGCCCTAAGAAACCTGTCATGTTTCACACCCTTTTCTGAAATGTTGAGATCAGACTTCCACAACAGTAGCCTACATGTATAAACAGCTTCATTGATCAGCATCAATTTTAAAAGTGTCATTTTGACAGCTGATCCACACAAAAATGTACTGCTCTATTTTGTCCAAAACATTTCAAAGCTTAAACAAAATTTGACGATCTCGACATTAGTCCAAATTTTTTGTCGAAACGCAACAAATCAAGTAGAAGTATTGGACATTACTTGAAGTAAAGTAAAAAAAATCAAACAGTTCTGTAAACGAGGGAAATTGTAGCCGGGAAATGTTGGTATAGGTAAATTAACTTTGTGATTGTAACGACTTCACTATAATCTTTTTCAGGAATGGTAAAGAAAGGGAAAATAAACATCAAACGACAGCAAGCAGGCAAACAACTGAGGTCACTGCAAGATTATCAATAAAACGCCAAGTTTAGTACCGTTGCAAAAACATCTTCAAACATTTTGGCAACGCAGTTGAAATAATCATCCGTATATCCTACCGTTCATCCATTCGATGACCATGCCCATTGAATATATATCAACAGATTGATTGTAACCTTTTCGTCGACTTATTTCTGGAGCCACGAAATAAAAGGTACCAACGTCAGTCGTTGCTGCAGAAAAAGTTCGACGAAATGTGTCAGAGTCCATGTGATCAATGTTGGCTGTTCCAAAGTCACAAATCTTTGAAAAGAAAGTGGAGCAGAGTTTGAAATCAGTCATACAATAGATTTTTTAAATTAATTGTATTTAGTTACCCTCACTTAAAGATACTGTCTCCTCGTTAACTTGCATCTTGGTAAAAAATTCTGTAAAGGGGCTTTTTGGAGCTTTTTGTATCCAAATCTAACTCTGTCTGCAGACAGAGTTAGACTTTTTTGGGATAAAAAGTTCTCAAATCACCTCCTACAAAACTTTTGGAATTTTTTTACTCGGATGTAGGTTAATTATATTCATCAAAATAAGGACTCATACACAACATTTGAAAATGATTGGAATTTTTGACCCCAGGTCCTCACCAACGAGGAGACAGTATCTTTAAAATAAAAAGTCAATCAAATAGCCGTGTCTTTAACCAATAATGTCTACGGGATCAATAAAAAGTTACAAACGCTGTCGATGACCCTGCACGGTCAAAGCAGTTGAAAAGAAAATATAATGGTCTGGTACACCCATGGGTCGACTGTTCTGAGTGGTTGGGGGCAGAAGACTGCGGTCCAGAGGTGTCTGCACACAGAACAAAACATCAATTGCTGTGAGAAGTGACTGCTGGACGTGAGACAGAGGGAGGCATTTGCCAGGTGTAAAACCACAGTTGCAATGCTTGCCTGCTACTGTCCCCTGTGTGCACTTTGCATGGATAACATCTGGAGTCCGCAGGTGTAGGCCGATCACCTCTGCTGGGGCGCCTCCCAACTCAAGCCAGTTTCAGTCTTCGGCCCCGAAAACTGGCGGGAGGTAGACTGCTGATGATACGAACATGCTAATGAGGCAGGCAAAGTGTAGCTAGGGCTTAACGCCTTTTAAAATCATGTTTTAATAATTTCTACATGAGTGTTTGCACGCGCTGATATTAAAATTGAGGCAACAAGTTTTTTTTTACCTTGCGTGATTACAAAAAGAAGATGTATACGAAATTTGCGTATTATGCATAGGGCAAAACACTTTTTAAAATTGCCGTTTTAATGTCAGATGCGTCGATTAACGCTTCATAAACCGGGGATTTTAGCACAGCACTTTTCGAGTTCAAATATTGGCGCTCTTTTAGAAAACATAGGCACTTTTTCAGAAACGCAAAATTCACTCATTACTTTTACTGTTCTATGATGAAACAGTATTAAAGTGTTTCGACCTTTTGATGCAAAATGGGCGCTCTTTTGGAAACGATTTCAAATTATGAAAAAGTGTGATTTGGCCCAAAAAAGAACGCCCATGGGTAATCTTTTGGAGAGCGCCCATTGGCGCTATTTTAGGGAGGCGCTCTTTCGGAAATTCCCGGTAAGATCTAATTTTATACGGTGAATCCTGTGTACAGCGTGATCTTTCAGGAAAGTTGACTGACTTTTTATTTCCGCAGTCTAGATATATAGTTACCTTTATCACATCGCTTTTCAACATCAAATTGTCCGGTTTGATGTCTCTATGCATGAACTTTCTGCGATGCATGAACCCAATCCCATCCAAACATTGCTTCGCAAAGCGGATACTTTCATCAGCAGGGACGCGAACAGTGTTGTAATACTTTTCCAAATTGGTATCGCAAAGCTCCATTACAAATTCAAGTTTTTCTTCACAAATGGCGAGAATTCAGACAATGTTGCGATGTTCTGGCACTCTGCGAACTAACATGATCTCCTTCAGTTCACTTCCTCTGATTTTACGGAGCTATAACATAATAATCACACGTCAGTGTTTTAAAAGGCACTGTTTGCATTTAAAGATACTGTCTCCTTGTTGGTGGGGATCTGGGGTCAAAATTCAAATCAACTTGAAAGTGTGTGTACGAGTTCTTTAATGCA
>JAOXYC010178135.1:0-13010 GCA_028565715.1 Phoronis pallida
TAGGATTAGCGAGCAAGGGTCATAACGCGTGATCGCTATCACCCGGTAAATTACTGTAATTACGCAAGCGGCTCTTTCGAAGCCACACATCACAGGCCCCGCACTCTGTGATGTTGGCAAATGCCGATGTGTGATTTTGCGGTAACCGAAAAGGACCAATCTATTGTCTCGCTACGTTTCCGTGGGCTTCCAATGTTATGGGCATGCTCAGCAATCTGTTTTATGGTTTAACAGTTTAATTGAAGGTCGTTATATACTCAAAATACTACCTTAGTTTGTGGTATAACTGGTTTACATTGTTTTTATATTCCAGGGTTCATTCTATGGTCTCTGAAGTTCACAATGCCTGCCACATTAAACATTTCTGCAGAAGATGCTGAGTGGCCTCAATTCAAACCGAATGCATCCAGGTTTGATCAGGTATTATCAGATTATGAAGGGGAAGTGAATTGGATTTTTTTTTTTCAGTTTGAAATTTATTGTTAGCCTTATTGTTTTGAATCCTTTCAAGGTCAACAATAACAAAAATATGTTGAGAATTTCAGTTTTTGAAGGATTTTAATCTGGACAGACATTTTTATTTTTGCCATGTATCTTATGTTATTATATATATTTTTCATATTGCCTCAATATTGCTGTACCTGCGTCACTCCGAATTTGTGGGTCACGTAGATATATCCCAATAGTGATGGCTTGATATATTTTGTTTTGAATGACTGTTTTTAAACTTTATTTAAAATTATTACCCTGACCCTAGCTAGGTAATTACCTAGGATTTGGTAATTACCAAATTGTTACCAAACTGTTACCTAATGATTAGGTAATTACCAAATTGTTACCTAAAATGTGTTACCTAACACACTCTCAATTTGGTAATTACCAAACTGTTACCTAAAATGTGTTACCTAACATACTCTCAATTTGGTAATTACCAAACTGTTACCTAAAATGTGTTACCTAACACACTCTCAATTTGGTAATTACCAAACTGTTACCTAAAATGTGTTACCTAACATACTCTCAATTTGGTAATTACCAAACTGTTACCTAAATTACTTAAACATACTTCACTGAGAGTTGGCAGTGTTACCAAATTGTTACCTAAATAACTTAGAATATTTCAGTGTTACCAAATTGTTACCTAAATAACTTAAACATATTTCACTGAGTTGGGAGTGTTACCAAATTGTTACCTAAATAACTTAGAATATTTCATTTGAAGTTGGAAAGTTTATAACTTCTTAGTACATTTCAGTTGGAGTTTTACAAAGTAGCTGCGGTTTGTATCACCTCAGAATGATATTCGTTGCAATATGAAATTTTCCAGGTAACCTTTTCTATGTATATGGGCTGTGGTGCTAGACTTACACAGAAGGCAGATGGTACTGAAATTGTTTTTTAAAAAACACCCTCTTACACAATTTTTAAAAAGATTTTTACTTGGATGCAGCTGGGCAGATCTAGAAAAAATGTCAGGTTGTTGGATTTTCATTTTGTAAGGATTTGGACTAATTCAGTTTCATGCTTTGGCTGCATAGTGAGCATTTTAATTCGAAAGCTGATAAGGTGAACAAGAAAACATGTAAAAATATGACAACTACAGCATTTGCTTTAATCAGAAACCGTAGATATAGAGACTAGAAACTCTACATTGTTGCCGTGTAAAAAAGCGTGCACGCGAGTTTTGCTTAGTGCAGACGGGGCGCTACTAGCGTTACCTATTGGTAAAGAAGTTATTTATTAGTAGTAAGCAAAAAACACATGGCAATCCGACATTTTTGAGCTGCAATAACTTCCGAAATAATTGGCGAATTAGTAAAATCGACACATACAATTGAACAGACAAGAATTAAAAATCGACGCACGCAGTTATCGTAAGACTTTCCTGTCTTATTAATTGTAAGGTCTTTGCTTTAATAGCCTGCATAACATCACAAGGCCAAGAAAAGGACAATGTGTGTGTTTGTGTGCTAGTGTCAAATGATGGCCCTGGCTGTGATGTATTACATTCCAATTATTTCATCAGAAGACTGGCCATCTTTATTGATGGTGATTCAATGAAATATAAAATAAGACAAAATCTGTAAGTAATATCATACCAGTTTATTATTCCACAAAAGTTGATTATAAACAAAAGTTATGCCTGCCAAATAAATAGCTAACTGATGAAATTCGACAAAGTTTTTTGTGTTGAAAGTTGTGCAAAAACCTGGGCCCATATCTAAATCATCACAAATAGAAATTATACACAGGGTTTTGATACAAAAATTCAAGGTATTTACAATATCAATATACAAAGGCAACACTGATGGCTCAGAGATTTATCCTATTTACAACATTATTTCACACCAAACAATGTGCTGATACTCATAAGTTAATTATGACAGCAGTTGACTGAATTTACTCTCTTTCCACAAAGTTTGGGAACTTACTTACATATTCAATACCTTTTGGTGATTTCACATACGTTACTATTGACTTTAAATCTGTAATTAAAATACATGTGTTACTTTCATCTAACTGAACATGTGACACATGATTGACACCTTTAAGATTAGCATCACGACGCCCAATTTTTGTCAGTTTCTTGATGACAGCAACAAATGTTTCTTCCTTGTCCTCAAAGCTTACCTTTATATAAAACATAACTTGGGCATAAACATTATCACGTAGTAGTACAGTATAACTATTTCTTCGAGGACTTTTAATATATTCAGCGCAATGTATAACCTGACCATACAACATAATCCTGTAAAACTTCAACATTTGGACAATTTTTTTTCTAAAAAATGAAGTTACTACCTGGATATTTTTAACGAGACTCATTTTTCCAACAGCAAACACCTCATTATCAACCTTTTGTATATTGCTTTTGACCTTGTGATACGATGTCATTTTATTGTACAAAAAGCTGGCTACAGAGCCAGGAATAAGTTGTTGAACCAGAGCAGGGCGTTTCTTTTCGACACAAACTGCGTGACAAATTTGATTTGGAATATTTTGAGTGCCATGAAAGAGAGACCTTAAATCCCCATTCAAGTCTTCATAAAAAAAGCATGAATGGGCCCACAGTGGCCCTAAATCCCTTACTTTATCTACTAAATGCAATAAACTGTGCACATTAATGGTTACAAAAGCTTCGCCATAATGGTCGGGATACATGGTGCAAAAAAAAATTAAACATCTGTGTGCCTCTCTTAGATTCTCAACAGTTATTTCCTCTTGTAAAAGAAGGAATATCGCATTGGATAACATATTAAAATGGCCTAAATACGGCTCTGACAAAAGTCCAGCTAGAACAATAGTTCCATAACAAAGTAGAAAGGATTTGAACTCCGAGGCTTTCCAGTTTGCCAACTGCTCAATAGGTCTAGGTAATCTATTAAACCTATTGGGCAGAGGCAACTCAGACAACCTGGAGTTCAAATCCTCCAACTTGGAATGGATTGAAAAAGATTCCTTCTTATATTCTGCACTGGTCCAAAATTTTAACAAAAGTTTCATAATACCTAAACACACTGTGTGCATGTAATCAATTGTTACACCTTTCACAAAATCAAAATGCTCCAACAGAACAAAATATGACACCCCTTTAACACCCAACACAGCTTTACCCGTGCGCTCAGCTAAGATGGCATTTTTCAAAGTGTCCTTTCTTGATCTTTTTTCTAAGAAGCCATTGCATGATGCTGCATCATCGTAGCAAAACGGAAAAACCATTTTATGTCCCTTGGCGTCAGTCTCAAAACTATTCCCTTTAGTAAGACAGGTACTGCAGCCATAGTAGCCATTGAACTGTACGACATTTTGCATGGACGCTCTTGCTGGAGCATCAAATACACCAGATAGCAGCGCACACCTGACTTTTTCCACTCCAAAACCCAAAACATCTATGCCTGAAAAATAACATATTCATAAACCTCAATGAGAAATAAAATGTATGAGACAGATTTAAAGTAGTTGTGTATTGGGTGAGGGGTATGCATGAGCACAATCTTAAAAGGCAAAAATGCAGTGAAAATCACTGTACTTGTTTGTTTTTCTTACATCCAAAGCAGAAATAACTTACAACTCAAAAGCATGAGAATTTACTTCAATAAATTGTGGATCCAGATTTTTGGAATATTTCAAAAATGGGCAAGCAAGCTTAAAAAACAAGTCTCACTTCAAATTATTAATATGATTTTTTTGTCGAAATCAGTGTACTCATCCATCTTTAAGCAACCAATACCAGAAAAGTGTCAACAAAAAGTGTAAATTTACAAACAAATGCAAAGAAATTATGTATTCATTAGAGTCACATTTATATGGTATCAAAATAATACTATGGAGTTGATTTTTTGAACAATGAATCATTATTGTTATTCAATTCACCAAGCTTTACAAAACCAAAAGCATTGAAAAAAGATGACAACCAACTTAATAAGTATTAAATGCGGTAGTAATTCCTATATCAAAAAATTTTGGAAGTAGTAAATCAGTGGTAATAATTGCACAAAATTTCCGAAATTCTTACCAAAATGAAACATATCATTTATTTCATCCAATAAAGGCTGAAGAAAAATGTTTGTCAGGGGTTTTTTAGCTCCAAACCATAAGCCACAGAACAATCTGAATGATCTGGTGAACCTGTAAGATAATTGTGAATCGTTAAACTTTCATCTCATATTAAGTCACATACTGGTCATCATTTTCCTAAATGTTAGAATGTCAGGTATCCAAACTTGTTTCTGGAGACCCTGTCACCTTACATAGGGGTGCAAACAATTTGTGATATTAAAATTAAAGTTAGTAAAAGATAAAGTTACTGCAAATGCTATACGCCCCTCGTCAGATTGTTCTATACTGATAACACATCATTTGACATTTCCGATTTATTTCACTTTGAATATGATCAACATTGGGAGTTATAATAGTGAGCAAAATACTGACCTAATCTTTGGGGGTAACTCGTTGATTGTTAGATAAAGCGGCCATACAGAGAAGTTCCGCGAATTCATAATGCTGACACCATCAGTATTGAGTTGAAGGGAAAGGTGTTCCTCAGAGTCTTTTTTGTGAGCTGGTGTATTTCTAAAGTGTGACCCATCGAAGAGTTCTTTATACAGATTTCCGTCTCGAACATCCCTCATCACACCATCCTGTTGGTACGTTTGTTTATACGCAGAAACTAGAGGCAATATATCTGAAATAAAACAAGGAAGAGCTATAATCTTCAACAACAATAAAGTAGCTTTTCCATACTCTCAAAAAAAACAACACCAGAACTACAAAAGGTTTGTGATGGGTAATGCAGATAATTAAAAAAAACACCACATTAATAGATCATGACCACCTAAAAGATGAGCACATTAAAGTTAATAAAAAATGCTTTTCCAATTTACATAAGAACTTGTTTATTTGTTGAATTAGAACAAAACAGATGGACATAGAGTTGTATTAAATGATTTTAATCAAATGCTTTTAGTCATATTTTAATAAAGAAATACGCTTATAGTAAAGGGACAAGTTTCATCTTATTCCGTTCATTCAAGCAAAAAATAAAGACCACGTAACTCTGCGCACATCCAATGGAGGTACGAACCCTGCTGGACTAACAAAAAAATCATCACTGTAAAGTTGTCTTATGGACATTAAAAAACAACTGAAGTAGACTTTTATCACATTTGAGCCAAGGTTGTCTTAGGATTTTATTAACAGCTGTTATTTCAAGAATCACCAAATGGGACACTATGTATAATGTACCGAATGTTGTCTGCAGGGTTATTAATGAAAATTATCAAAAACAAGGCTCATATGAAAGTGAACATCTGAATCAGTTGAGCACATGGCCTAGCTATTACGAGAGCAACTACTTGTTTAAGTTGCATCTTTATACTTTTGTTGAAATTTTATTATTTAAAAGACCGTGTTTTTGATTTTTGGTACTGTCCTGTAAACTGTTCCCTTCGCTATAGGTGACTGGCTTAAAAATACTTAAGCTTTTTGAATTAGATCTTAATTACCTGATAAGCGCTGTAGGATTTGTTCTTTCAGTGATAGGAAAACAAAATAGCAGTCTTTATGCAAGGGTTTTCGGCAAACATCATTTTCACAAGTCTTTGAATTTTCATCTCTGCATAGTTGATAACACTCGGAGCAGTAAAACATCTGCTTGATAGGTTGTTTTAGCTTGTCAAAAAAGTTATTGAAGATCTGCTTCGACTTAGAAAACAGATTGGGCACACAGAGGTGGAGATCAATCAGCACAAGTAGGTCTTCGATTGCCTCATGGGAAAGTCCGTGCCTCATTGCAAAGGTGAGAATTAATAAATGGCTCACTGCAACCGTTATTCTCGAGCCATTAAACAGTGGTTGCTGCTCTTCATCGATTTGATCTTCTGCAGATGCATCGTTTGGAGTATCGACAGTATCGACATTGACATTGTTGCACGTCTCCTCGTTCTCTCCGTCGACGTCACTTTCGCCTGAGACGCAGTCAAAGAATACGTCGCTATCATGGTCACCACTAGTATCACAGTCCGTATGCGTCTGGTTTGTGGCATCAGTCGTATCATTTTTGTTTTTTTTGTTCCTCCTCCATACTGTTGTCCGTGATTCTCCGTCATAAGCCCCGCGTTTTTTCCGAAATGATTCAGGGTTGTCCGCCATTACTGTTTGACTGACTCTCGAACCGTACTCTCGAGCTTACGAGACTAGCCGTTATCTTTTTCTTTATACTTTTTCTTCTGTTTATTTTTTCAATTAAACAAACCTTACGATGACATTGAACTGTTTGAAGAAATACATTGGATTGTCTGTAACAAATAATTAGGTCAATGAGAAGTGCAATAAATTATTTACAAAATATTCACGCAAAAACTTCTCTCGCGCTAACGGGACTATACGAGACGCGCCAATTTGCGGCAAAGCGAATAACGAACTACGGGGAGTCAGCTGTTTTATATTATTTACCACTTGTTTATCACAATCAACTTGAGAAATGGACAAAAGAAAGGTCAAGGCAGCTGCGTTCTTTGATGAAGGGAGTGAGTATGATTTACTAAAATAGTGTTTCATTCTATTCACCGGCATCGCCGCCAACGCTGACGGAGATGTGATCAGCTGATTTGGAATGCAATTTGGATACTTTCAAAATAGCGAATTGTCTTTTGGTTTGGGAAATGTTATGTGGTCGTTTAACCAGTGTTAACATGAATCTTATTCTTAACACATTCATATTTTAAAGACAGTCTTCACTCCTAATATTCCTACTCAAATACCACCAGGAAACCGATAAACCAAAGCAGTTTGTTTATTGATTTATTGGGTCATTTTTTGGGAATTATTGATTGGAATTCAAATTTTAAATTAGGAATTTTCCAGTGTGTGATGTGTTAATTAACTGTATAATAAATTTAAGATGTCACTTACTATCAGACTATATGATAGCTAGGCCTATAGGCCTACCTACAAATTTCTAAGTTAGATTCAGTGCATAGGATTTTTGGATTTAAAAAAAAAAAAAAAACTCGATTTTAATAAGAAAGTAATACAGTAATAGTGACTAAAATAAGCCGTGATATGTTTGTGGTTCTGTTCATTAATTTCAAAGCTTTAATATCACTGAATATTGACAATTAAATCATTCACCATAATTTCAGTTTCTCCTAAAGACTTTGTACTACATAACCCAATTAGCAGCACATTACAGTGAACTAGATTGACCTCATACTAATGTTACATAACTTTCTCTCAAGCATGAGTGATTTCACTTTGACAACTTCTTAAAATATTATGTAACCTGTGGTACAACAGCAGGGTAACTATTCTATTGGGATGGGCCTTATTGAGGGATTATTTAAAATCTTATATAACAGCAAGCTTTATTCTCATGCTAGCTGGATTATAAATTCTCTCTAACAGTTAATAATGATATAGTTGCTATGGTACTCTAAACAACTCAGATATGCTTCTCAATAACAAAGTCAATTAAATGTGTTATTAAATGAATACAATGTGTTGAGGAATTTAAACTCCATAAGCTCATTTAATCATGAAAATTATGCAGATAACTGCATGTTTCCATTGGTTTAATAATGAAAAAAAAATCCAATTTGTATTTTGTTTGTAATCTCAATTAATTCATAGCTGCTGCATTTCCTTTTTCAGGTATGTATTTCTTGGTGCGGTTTTCGGAGGATGAGATCTGTGACGTAAAAAAGCTTGCAGACCTAACCCCAGATGATGGCTCCAACCTTGACATTTTCTTAGACACAAATGATGTTCAAATTGGTGATACAGTACTGGCCAAATATGCTTCAGAATCATACCCTGCTATGATTTTGCAAAAGTCAGGTAATTAAATTAAACCAGTTTGGAAATTTATTCATGATAAGTAGTTAATCTCGAAGTTGTCCTAAATTTACAAATTTTTAATCAGTGATGATTCTGCAATCACACTACAACAGTTGACAGTTACAGAGTTTCAGCAAGTTTCTAAAAAAAGTCACTGATTCCTTCATTTAAATATTTTCTTCTCTGAAAGTTTTTAATTCACTGAATATGTCATTTATGGTGGCTTGTTACAGAGAACAAAACTGCATTATCCAAACAGATGCGAGAACTCAATGCAAAGGTGCCCTTGACTACATATGTTTTTAAATTATTAATGATTTACATAATTGACTAACTTCAATTTTCAGGCACATCAATTCCTCACCGTAGTGCACCCTTTCAACATATATTATCTAACAATGTGGATGTCTCTCTACTTAGACTCTCATACCTACTTAGTCTATCATTAGTTAAATGTTACTCTTGCAACTTCTTTAAAGTGTGTCCTGATCTTAACCTCACTGTACCTGCTAACTCATTTTTATGCGTCCACTTGTGGTCGCATATTGTAGGCAGCCTGTCCGTTGGTCGGTCCGTCCGTCTGTCCAACTATGCTTGTTCGCACTTTTTCTCGAAAACCGCTCAACGGATTTTCACGGAACTTGGCACACATGTACCTTGGGTGAATGCGCCGGCACCAGTCGCTTTTCGGGTCGTCACGTCCACCCTAACTCCCCCTGGTGGCAGAATTAGTTCGGAAATTGACAATTGCTTGTTCGCACTTTTTCTCGAAAACCAATCAACGGATTTTGATGAAACTTGGCACACATGTACCTTGGGTAAATGCACAGGCACCAGTCGCTTTTCGGGTCGTCACGTCTACCCTTACTCCCCTGGTGGCAAAATTAGTTCGGAAATTAAGAATTGCTTGTTCACCCTTATACTCCAAACCCCCTCAACGGATTTAGACAAAATTTGGGTGAATGCACCTGCATCAGTCGCTTTTCGGGTTGTCACATCTACCCTAATTCCCTCTGGTGGTAGAATTAGTTTGGAAATCAACTATTGCTCATTCGCACTTTTTCTAGAAAACCAGATCTTTACATTGTTTTTCATCAAGTTCATAAGCATTGCGTTGCACTTGCCGTGGACGCATTTGTTTAGCGTAGGTATTTTGTTAATGTAATTTCTGTTAGAAATTACTATATTTATGTCTTGAATGTTTCCTTAAAAATATATTTTTTCATTGTTTAATACATATTGTTTAACTTGATCTAGATAATATATTTTTCATTTTTCTCCTGTTTGTGTTAAATGAAAAAATGACCATTTTTTTAATTTTATGTTTTTCAACTTACATTTAACCTTGTAGCTTTTGATAGTAAATGCAATGTAACCCTGCTCACATAATAGATCATTTGTAGCCAATATCTGAACGACCATCAAATGAAAAATAAGAAATTATGTCATTTCTTACATTTTTCATTTGCAAGGTCATTTTCAACTTCATTAATATGTGTTATATTTTCAGGTCAAAGCTAAAGCACTTCCTCCAAAAAAACCTCAGAAAATGCAAGAAAAAAGCACTAAGGTATGTGACTAGAATATTGGACAGACTTTACATCATTGAAAAATAACAAGAAAGTTATTGCAACAAAAAAAACTTATTATGACATTTACATGTAAATACAACAAATGAATGGTGTGGATTATCCTTGACACCATGTTGAGTGTATAACCATTAAAAATGTTTAGTTGTGTGTAACTTTTAAATTGATACATTTTTCAACAGGACAAGAAAGTTAAAGTTGCTAAGAAAAGAACCTTACAGGTAAATTGAAGATTGTAGTGTAGTTGTAGTTGGTTGGTTGTAATACAGAGGCTATTATTTGTCGTATAGTTTGCCTGCAGATAATTCTGAATCTGATCAGGTAACCATTTTTGATCACATCACATGACCTCAAAAAGAAAATTTAGGTCACGTGGTATGATCAAAAAATGGTTATTTGACCATATTCATAATTGTGTGCAATTGTTGTGTAGTATTATCTGAGAATAAAAACTGGGTTTTTTTTAATTGTTTACTAATATATTTGCATCAGGACCATAATGTTAATCTAACGGCTTGAATAATTAAAATTCAGTTGAAGTCCATCTCAGTAATACTTTTCTCTTTTCAAGACCAATCCAGCTGTTGTAAGAAGTAGACAAAACCTCTTTGAGAAGCTTGGTATCAACATGGATGGTAATGAACTGGTTTTATTGTTGGACAAATTATAATTTGAAGTGTTGGACTGTCCCTGGCAATGCCAACACATCTGTGTATTTGACTAGAAATTGCCTTGTTTCACGCAAATCTTAGGAAGTCTTTGATTTTTAATTACTAAAATTCTCACATTGCCGGAAGACGAAGATGTGTCCTCTAGCAAAAATTAACAAGCGAGTCCGCTACCTTATTATTAGTTTCCCAACTTGACCGTCTACCTATAACTAAATGAATAGTTGTTACCATCATTATATACCACTGAATGTTTTGATAGCATATTATATGTTGGATCACTGGCATAATAATGTAGAAAAATTCAGAATTTTGTGTATGATATTTTAAAAGTACACATGGTTTATCAGTTGACATGTACACCACTTTCAACACAATTATACAAATAAAGTCAACATTCTAAATGCTTCAGTTTCAGATAATGAAGATGATGTCCCTGAACCCAAAAAGTTTGCAACACTTGAAGCCTGGCCCCCACAGGAGACTGGTAAGAGCTTTAACTCTTGATTTAAAGATAATTTGGAAACTAGATATGTAACGATTCCTTTGAAACAAAGCTCAGTTAAATTCAGCAATGGAATTGCACACATTTGATCCCAAGGTATGACACTTAGTTTATATAATGTGACATGACATATACTTAGCAAACCTGAGAATGGACCATACATGTATATGAAATATCTTGTTTTAAAAATGTATATGTCAGTACTATCATCATGACTTTTTTCACATGAACAGAAATTTACAAGATCAAATTAATTTTTGCCCTGATCATGGTTAAAGCGAGATATAAAGATGAAGCATAAGTAGTTTTATTTGGTGATTTCATTAATGGTATAAAACATTAAGATATTGTAATGCATTGTCCAGTTCTCAACTTTTTTTACAGACAAACAAATCCTTAAAAAAAGGCCATGTTCTCAAATGACAGAAGAGGAAACATCAGATGTTGGTAAGTAAGGGTGAATTGATTTTTTTCAATCAGTTAAAATGCGAAGTCATTAGGAGGATCCTTGGTGAATTGTTTGGAATCTGTACTTCAACAAACAAATTAATAAAAATCAACAAAATTTTAAAAGTTCCAAAAGGCTTCTGAATAAAAAATCTGAATGATAGGTTGTTTTCTTCTTGAGTAATTATAATTCTAATCTCTGGACTCCCCAGTAAATTTGTTCCCCGACGTTGCGGACACGTGTGTGTCCTTTGACTAGGGTTTGCGTAGTGACCAATGCGGGAATCGTGGATGACGTCACTGCTGACCGGGCCATATATATATATATTGTTTTCTTCTTCAGTATTTTTAAAAATGAAATACTATACCTAATAATGTGATGCATGTTACCTGCTTCGAAACGAAATTTACTGCAGTTTGTGTTAGTGATCAACTAAGAAATTTGCTGCATTTATTTTTCAGCAAATTTTGATTGTCCCATATGTGACAAGAGTCTTGAAACTGGAGAAGAACTACTGAACCACATGAAAATTCATGCTCCTAAGAAAAAAAAGGTAAGTTAATTTCTCAATGTCTTTTTTAAAGATACAAGTAACTATCATGCTACTAAAAATAGTTATCTAAATAACAATTATTTTTGATCAAATATGAGATGTGACAGGCTTGCATTGAGCGAAACATATTGGAAAGACGTTTCTTAAATAATTTCAAGAGTTGTTACCAAACAAAAAGCAGTTAAATATATTGGTTGCTACACTTTAAGAAACACTTTTTGCAGTTGCCTTGTTTTATATTGGAGTTTTGAAATAATTCCTGTAGTTATACATCATGATTTTTTTACAGAAAAAGAGTATCGCTGTGGACTCTGCCAGGATGTGTTTTTCAAGCCAGAAGACATCAGTAGGCATTTCCAGAAACACCACAGCTCAGATTCTTCTGTCTCTTCAGGTAATCAGTTTGAGGCTTAAAATCTTATATGACAGATATTACTAATTAACTCATTTCAGAGACACATGCAATTATGACTGGTTGTTTTTGATGGTGGTCTTTGTTTTTTCTAATATCTCTAAAGATCCCTGCAAATTAAAAAAATGAGGATAAATTGACAGTGTCCTATGATTATTGAAACAAACCAATTTTATTCACAGCTAAACAGGCAACAGTATACAGAACACCAAAACAGGCAACAGTAAACAGTACACCAACCAAGGGTAAGACACACTTAATACTGCCTTGATATGTTTAACTGCAGTTAATTCACCTAAAAATATCTGAAATTGTGATCACAAGTTTTTGTTTTGACTTTGATTTGCTAACTCGTTAAAACTGAAATCCTTTCCAATATTGCCGAGAGATAATTGCAACTGATGCTCGTGTTTACTTAAAAGTAATTTTTTGCAGATGTTTTTAAGAAAGCAAAAATTAACACCTAGATATATCCATTTTCATTCACAGATAAACCAT